>NMRB01000074.1:38189-49813 GCA_002633025.1 Notospermus geniculatus
TGTACTACAAAACTTGAAGGAAAAGCATTTGCTTTAATGCTAGCTTTTATGAATATCAGCCATTGGACCAGGGGTGCTGAATTGTCAAAGCCTCAAATGACAGAACAGAGGAAGAGCACAATATTTCAAAAGGGAAAAACCACGTGCTGGCCCGTTTTCCAAAGAATGGCTATTAATATCATACCAGCAACTGACTTGATGACATGGTGATGAAATGCCAGGATGTCATCATAATGGTAGCCTTAATTGCCAGAACATATCGGCCTGTGTCTAGATTGCTGGCTATATGTAATGATAATGACAATTTGTGCCAGCAAAATGCTCCCCTATACGACCTCCATATTTGAAAACGAACTTCATGGAACATTGTGAGAAGATGTCCCACGACCGAGTTAGACCCGCCGCTTGATTGCTTTGGCAGTAACGACCTAATAGCACCAAAATGGACATGATGAGACATAAAATGAATTGAAATGAGCCGAGGACAATGTGGTGAGAGAGGAGGGATTTGAATCCAGCGGCCATAATTCTCTTAGTAACTCGGAGACAGACTGTGGCAGTATTCGCGCCGCTTATAACAAAGAAAGAGAAAGTGGGTCACAAACGTCATTGAAGACGAACTGTCAAAAAACGATTGGAAAGGACGGAAAGAAAGCAGTTGGTGTGAGTAAAAAAGACGGCAAGACAGGTTTGGGTGTCTTTATAGAGTCGAAGTGATGAAGATGAGCATGAGGAACTGGCTAACGCTTGCTGTGAAGCCTGCACTTTTTTGAAATGTCACAAAATAGCTACAGGTGACAGGTTGACCTCTGGCTGAGTGCATCTGGTTCAGTGTTGAATGCATTCTCCTTGTGTATTCAGGCATGGCTCCCAGCATGTACGCACAGGTGAATTGTGTCCAACATCCATGCATTATACCCAAACAAAGAACATTCATTTACCAGAGATTCTCCAAAAGGAAACGTGAACTGTTCTGTGCACGTACTGGTACAGTCCAAAAGTTAAAATACGGGGCCCTAACTTTAATGAAATACACCAACAAAAGGGTATTCAATAGGAATAGCCAGGAGGAGTCAACTGAACGGTGCACTTGTTCGGCCAGAGGCTGATCTATCCTGTTGGTCTAGAAAGCCATTTACGGGGGTTCAACGCATTGTCTGATTTCAAATCTACCGTAGACATGCAGAAATCTTGTGACAATGCTGGTGATTTTGTTGGGGATGTGATATACTGCTGCATCCTGAGATAGAAGGACTTGCAATCCTATACACAGAGAACAAAGGAACCAGGTCATGACAGAAACCAGGCTCCCGAATGGGACATGACACTAGTCAACAAGGGGCGAACTGACAGAGACCTTGGCAACCCCAAAATGACATCTAGGGTTGACTGTCAAAATACGGATGCTGCATAATGACAATGTTGTCCTGGAGATAAGCGTTTTAAAATGTGGCAATAAAATATCGAGACAGTCTCCCAACAGACCAACAAAACCCCTCTTGCAAATTATTGCTCTTTCGAACTGTCACCTCTAATTATAGCTCGAAAAACCTCGGCAACCTTTATTGCACAAGAGCTGCTTATGAAAGACCTTTTTTGTCAAGTGACGTATTATATCGTGTCTGGACAAGAGACGGATCTTCTCCTAATGAAGATCTGAAGGACAATGGAGGAGCGAATTTGAGCGTCTTTTTCGATCAGGGGGCAAGCCCATGCCTGGTATTTGACACTGACAGTTGTAATTCATTCTGGATATAGAACATTCTGATTAACATATAAATATCAAACACGCATAGTACACTTTAGTATCAGACCTACTTAAGACCTATTGTATTGTGATAGCTTTAACCCAGTATCACTTGGCGGGAAATGATAGCAAGCATTNAATTTACAGCAACCCGGGGGGGGGGGGAATCCAATAGACGAAGTTGTAATATAAACCCACTTCAAAAAAAGATTTAAGTTTAAACGTCGATGACATAGTCGGTTTGATAGATTGTCCAACTTGTCACTGCTTCATTGACGAGGAGATTGTTTTATATACTTGTCATACACGCAGGTGAGGTCTGTATCTACAATAGGCACCCACGAGGGGGCATTGTTTTAAACAAGGGATGAATCAGCTGCCACAGGGCTAGAGCTGCAGGCGAACCTTTCACAATAGGATGTGCCGCAGCTGCATATACGAGGCGCAGGCGCAATGACAACTTCCCGCATTTCGTGCTGTCCGAGGCTCAACAGTGTGATGATGTGACACTAAATACGTCACCATGTTAGCGAGACATGCAAATGATGCCATTACAAGTTATCAGCCTGCATGTTGAATAGGTGGGGGACAATGACCGGCCACAGGTTTCTCCATCAGGGTGTATAATGAGGAGGGAATAAAGAGATGACCGCCGCTGACAGGTCACTCGGTAGGGGGGATTTAGTCTGGGGGAATGGCTCCCATCACAGGGGAAGGGCCGCAAGACATAGCACCAGTGTGGTCCTTATACTGAACTCAACTTGTCATCCACATTTTAGATGACAGGGTTTCATATTTCCCGTTCGGGCAGGGATAAAATCGGGGCATTTCACAACCATTCTGCGGCAATATCGACTCCACCGTCTTTGAGGAAGGACGACAGACACCGATGTTTCCCATAGTTGGATTTCATCTCGATACCTGGGTGCACTTTCCACTGATGACGAATAAATATGAAAACCAAGAAAAATATCGAACAATTCGTTATAGTAATCATGGCAATGAACCTATATTAAAGGGACAATCAATCCATTATATACATTTCATGACTAATATTGATGACGGTTTACAAAAAAGACAGGCGTTGCCCCCGGAACACATAATCATTCAGCAAATAATAATACGGCAGAAAATTCGGCGCTACATCAAATTTTGTATTCAAATTCCAGTGACCGAAGCCGAGACGTCAAACATTGAATGGTGGTAGGCTTGTAGCACATTTTAATCGACAATAATTTGACCATTAATGAAATATTCCAGAATACACGAACTTTTGGTAGTGTTCAAATCTGTACCCTCAAGCCAGCTCGGGCCTCGTTCTCAATTCAACAGAAGGTGAAGGTCATAAAGCTTTTCCGGGTGATCAACCCCTGACATACCTGATGCAATATTGCCCAGCATAGGAGCACGAAAAATAACACCAGATTTAGGATTTGGAAGACTTAATACTCGTAAAAAGGTATCGTATCCCGCCTAGAACCAACACACGAGTTCAGGCGCACGTTGGTTTTAGAGGGGCGAAAATACTCTTAATTTTGTTAGTTGCATCAGACTTAGCACCAGGTCGGATTTAGGATCAAATGTACCGATACAGTCATCAACGAACAGGTAAAACATCAAATTAATAACACGATAAATGCATTCAAATGATTCAAAGTTGCACCAAATGACATGGGGGATGGTCAGAATTGAAAATGCAATACAGTGAAAAAGTCAAGCCCCAATTATGTCAGCCTAGGTACCAATTATCTTGAAAATAAATGTCGCATTTCTCTGCAATTAGGCACCAACATCAACCAAGAACATACATGTACAATACATTCACAATATATCGAGTCTTTCATTTCGTTTCGAACCGGTTCTCCTCGTTTTGTTATTTTGGAGTTGCCAGTGTGCACCTACATGTATCAGCAATCCCAAACGTTCAGTGAGGATGCTCAGAGGCTGGACGTATAGAATGACTCAATTATAACAGTCATTATGAGTATCATAATGTTTTCACATAGCTACATCACACCAGAGACTATCATCATCTACACGAGCTCGGCGGAGAGTCTGGCACGATGAACCGAAGGCGTTGTTCGGGAACAGGACGTACAGCCTGAGTCATGATGACTGCATGAAGCATGTCAGTCGTATTTACCATCAGTCAATTTATAACGCAATCGTACGGCACTTGTCGGCGAGTTCAGAATTGCTGTGTCACGAATTTCATCAGAGTATGATGTCAAGGCTAAAGTGAACCGGTTTACCCTGGAAATCGCCAGACAAAGGCAGAGTTCTAGATCATAATCGAGACGGATTAGCCTACAGTACGTTGACCAAATTGCTTCACGGCTAGGATTACAGTCAATGGCTAGCTGTATAGTATGCATGTTGCTCGCAGTCAACAAGGTTCTGCTATTAAAGTAGGCTACACGTCTCAGAGTTGGCGCGAATATAGAACGTACAAAGGCGTGAGCTCGACCATGTGAGTGCTGACCATGTGGAACGTTCGGGAGAGAGGTAGGCTATTAACCGGTTGAGTTTTGACATCCAGGCTGCATATTTTAATACATGTACTCACACGAGTTCCTTGGCTTTTTAGTTCATGGATGGCCGCAAGAAAATTAAACAAACGAAAAACACAAATAAAGTGGATCTCACGCAACCAACCGTCCCCCATGTCATGTCATTAGATGTACTACAGTACCACTCAAACCTCTATACTAGATACGGCCCTTGAGCAAAAACACTAAACAGACAGTTAGTTTTCAGAACTTTTGACGAGAACCCCCCAGGAATGCACAGCTTATCCGGAACGCGAAATAAACCTGCCAACCAGGGACAATTACACTTTAATAGGAAGACCCTGATGACAATAGCATTGCCAGGGGCAAGGGTACACCCTTTTCAGTGAGCTGTCAACGATTGTGCATAGCTAGGGTCCAACCCATGAATGATGAGTCTGGCAAAAAGAACGTTTCAGAGGTCAAAAACTTCATTTCTTTTTCTGACGCAACACGCTGCTTTCATCACCACTTGTGGCAATGACACGCAAGTTGGCTAAATTTGGAAAATGACAACATGTCACACATGTTGTGACATAGGTTTATTCACGGCCAACTCACGCTGACTGTACAATTAATGTCATCTTATTTAAGACACAGATACGTGCGCCGTAATCCGATTGGTCAGGATTGTTTATCAGTTACCATGGAGATGACAGCATCTGCATGTTCGATGTAGCATCTTTGTCTCTGTGCACATGAATCGATTATTGATTGGCATTGATTGCTCATGGCATGGAACAGGAATCAATAGACTGGAGGCTGACGTGGGTTTCATATGAACACAAACCTGCACAAAACTCAACAGGTAACAAACTTGGTATTCCTTTGTCAAGGTCTGATACTGACACATCGACATAAATTGTTCAATATTAGCCAGAAGACTTGAAAAAGGGCGGGCTAGGTGACTAAATGTTTGCTAGGCTGGGTTCCGTGTCCGATCCCCGCCAGCGTTGAGTATATTTACACGAGGTTTAAGTATGGTTCTCGTTTTGGTTGGCGATGAATGGTGAAAATGATGGACATGGATTCAAGTCCTAGCAGGCTTGCACGTGTTGCATGTGTTGTTGTTGTACTCGCTTTTCAGTTTCCAATATTTCAAGTTGTCTCATTGCTACGTCCACGAGAATATTGAATGAACTGAACACAGAGTCCCGACTTGAAGAGTTTGAGGATGGAGGACTTGGCGGTGGAGATGGAGCCTTGTCTGAGGAGAACTGAGGAGGTGATATCCGGCCGGAATCGAGGGAGGATGGCGATGGAGGGGAATTGCTGTCCTGACTGTAGTCACTTGAGTAGGAACCAGTCTCAGAGTAGTCGCTGATGTAGTCACTGGCACTAGAGGTCGCTGATTGGAAGAAATCCAGACGGTCGGGGAAAAACTGATCGTCACCAGATTCGGATGACAATGTCCGTATCCGTTTGATAGAGCTGGGTTTCCGCATGGGCTGTGGTTGCTTGTGTTTACGTGTGATGGTGAACTGAAGAGGATCCTGTCCCTCTCTCTTTATTATCTCTGGTAGTATCCTCCTTCGTGCGTTTATAAACCAGTTACAGACTTGTAGGACCGTTAGGTTGGCTTTCGAGGCAAGTGCAAGCTTCTCCTGGTCATTCGGGTAGGCGTTGTAGCGATGGTCGAAGAGCCAGTTCTTCAGGACCTTGACAGATTCCTTGGGGAGGTTCCCACGGCGTTTCTTGGCATTTTGATCACTGCCGTCGAAATCTCGACTCTGTTCGTCTGAACTCTCGCAATCCGAGCCGAACCACATACCGTTCTTGGACGATTTCTCACGAACTGAAAATAGACAAGAAGAACCTTGGTGTAAATGAAGTGCTAGTACATGTAGAACATGGCGTGATGGCGACTTCTTTGGATAAGGTATTCCATCATCCATATCTGCTTCTAAGTCTGTCCGAGGAAGGGGCGGCAACTGACGACTCAGAAGAGCAACCGGGTAGGCCTAGACCTTGTTCTCAACTGTCAGCATAAAACATGTAAGTCTGTCATAAACATTGTATAACGTTACAGCATCGTTCTTACTACGTCGTCCCAACGTTTGATTGCGAAATACAATGTTGCAAACTGAAGGACGTCTGCCAAGTCTGGTTGAACAAGATTGGCATTTCGCCCACCATACCGCATGGCTCCCGCACATGCGCATGACAGCGCAACAGATTATTCCTTCTGTCAGATGGTGACAGGATCATTCAATGACAGCGCCGGGCAATCATTTCATAAAATATTGAAATTCGGATATAACAAAGTGCAATTCGCCACGGGCAATTTCACCTCCTGTTACGCGTTGTATCTAATTGCCATTGTCTTTGGAAAGCTGATCCTGGCAGCGAGGGATAACCCTGGCATGGTACGAGAATACAATGTCAGAACAGGANGCTCCACCACTGCAGCCTACTCGACTCTTCACAATGACAATATTCCATCATCGCTGAATACATCTCTGGGTGGAGTTGCATCCTCTGCTCAGCTGATTGTAAACATATTGATATTACACCAGCGTGATGCAAGGTCACACTCCGCCGGCTATTGTCTTCATCCGCCAGGTATCTGCAACGTCTATCGATCCGAGACCCCTTCATCGCCTGCTAATTAACAAACCCTTAATTCAAAATTAATCCGGGTAGGGGATTATTATTACATCGTGCTTATTGTTCTGATTGGTTCTGCGGGTGGTTGCTTCCTGTTCAAAATGAAATCAGCCATAGAACATGTAGAAACATCACTGGAATTGACTAATTAATGTGGGCTTCTATTACATCATCATATTGTTTCCTTTCAAAGAAAGTCACTGGTGAAATGTTCACAAGCAACCCTTTTTGTTGTGCAACCTGATTGTTGTGCAAATTTTGTGCCTTCATCTTGTTGCTTTCAAGTTCCCCAACTAGATCATGCAGAGCCTTTGTTTTCATCGATTACCATGACAATACAAAATGGCCGCTCAGTGGCAGGCACGCGGCTTCAGGACGTTTGAAGGGCATGTAATTAAGAACCCCGCGTACGATGAACCACTTGTGCAGCCAATTGAGGACAGAATCATACCACAGGGAGCTCAATCTTTTATTTTCTAAATTACAAAATGCATGAGAAGAATGGTATAAGCTCTTGTAAGCCTCTTACACAAGTCTGAAGGGACGTGTCGCGTCTGTCAACATCCACTGTGGCACCCCTCAACGCTCTCTATCAGGTGTGATAGGAAAACCTGTCCCCACAGGAAAGTGTCCAGGGAACAAGTGATCTAAAAAGATTCATTTCGTGAGATTTTTGGACAATAGCTAGACACCCAAAAACCCTACTTCTCGAAAACGGCTGATTGCAGGGGAGGTCCTACCTACTGCCGCACCACACCACCAAATGGACAGTAAGTTGTCGAAGGTTATCCGATTTTATTGGCTTTCAATCTTCAGCCTCACAGTGAAAGTTTCCTGCGTGAGTGCGAAGCCCTGGTTATGATAATGTGAACAACCGCGCTATCGAAGAGTGAATCGGGCAAAACCGGTATGAAAATAATGGTCACTACGTGAACCAACAATAGCCAGACACCCAAAAACCCTACTTCTCGAAAACGGCTGATTGCAGGGGAGGTCCTACCTACTGCCGCACCACACCACCAAATGGACAGTAAGTTGACCCAGGGCAACCAATATTGGTCAATGACAATAACTTTTGACAGTTTGCTATAGTCCTAGTCATAGGCCATGTGGGCATGCCTGTTAGTTGTTCCTTTGTTTATCCCGGATTGCCTTATCTTTTGTTTTTGTCAAATGAGGACGGCCATATCCTGACCCTGCGGGTCGAACCAAACACTGACCGATATTATCAATATTGAACTTGCAAATCCTTTTGACTGGCCGCGTCCCGGATTGGCCGTGGTCACACTAGACTCTCTTATCAGCCGGCCAAAACTACCCTGATTCTCTTTATTAAGAGATTAATTAATCCTCATTGTTTAAGACAGCTATTTTAACCAATGCGCAATTTCACAGGGTTTGTTGCCACGGCTGGTTAGAGAGAATAAATTCACATTATTTTATGTTTTCTTTTGTACGAAGTTACGCTTTTATTTGCGCCATTGTTTCGGATTTCGTGCATCAGTTCACAGAATATGACAGTCTAATACAGGAGAAACAAAGGCATGGAAGGGTGTAGCCCGGGGAAAGACCGGGGGATCGTCTAGGACACAACGAGAGAACTGCATGGACTGCCCCCTGCCTGGCGGACCACCCTTGGATTGGACTTAGCTTACTCCTCCAAGGACCACCAAAACAAACTAAAACTAAAACTGGCCCTGTCACCATCGACACGGAAGAATAAGCATTATTTGGACAATAAACAGGCGAAACCGGAAGAAGACACTGACAGCAACCACTGAAGCCCCCTTTCCGCCAAGTCACGACAATGGCTTCAACAGGGATTCGAACCCACGATCAACTCCGATCCACGCTGACCTCAATGACAAGCAATGACCCTACCCCACTCTGACTCTGCCACCCCGGGGACTCGTGCATCCCTGTGCAGATGTCACAAAGAAACAGCGACTGTTCATTATCGAGTCGTTTTAAAGTGGAGTTTGCCCCACAAAAAATGACGTAGAACAAAACGCAACAAAGTATTCTACCGGAATGGCTTCTCTCCCAACCAGGACACACCCAAACGCGTCCATACTTCAGAAACCCAAGCAATAATTGTTAAAAGAAGAAGCATGAAGCCAATGCTGAACCCATTTTTTATGGAAGACAACCGCTTCAGCATCCATCACTCGCATTGTTCTGACTGAGGGCAAAACAAAGCGACACACATCAAGTGGATGTCCTTATTTCAAATCGCTAAGTCATTCTCCGCCGATGGAGGCAATTAAATCTTCATTTGACATGTTTGATCAGGGGGAAACTGATGTTTTCCTCGGGATATCGGTGGGCAAATAGGAAGAATATCCTTATCTGAGCTGGTTAAACACAAAAGCTAGCGGGGTAAGACTCCTCAGTTGACATGGTGTTAGGACAACTGGGCTATTCCCTGGGAAGTCCAACAGTTGGTAAAGTTCCTGAAAGAAGATTGATAATTTGGATGTTTAAACATGGAGAACATGTGAAACCAACGACTTGAAAGCGTTGGGCTTTTAGTTCGTCTGATAAGGGTGTAGTCCGGTGAATCGGACAGCAAACACCTGTTGATGTACATTCTGAGACCCTTTTCTGCGGGGGTGGCGGAGCTGCGTGCGTGGTGGTGGTGGGGGCGGCGGCGGCGGCGGTGGTGGTGGTGGTGGTGGTGGTGGGGCATTTGGTTCGTCCTTGGTAGAACAACGACACTCCTTTTTAGTTCCAAATACATGTAAAATACTGACCACCGAGATGGAACTTTGCTACAGCTACAGCTGGAACTTTAACTAATCCAATTTTTTTGGCCGCTATTCTTTCTAGATTTATTTAACACGACGTTTCTACCAGTGTTTTCTGGTCGTTGTCAAGTGTACAACTGATTTAATTCTCAGTGAGGTTTCTTGCATGTCTACAAAGCAGTGGTTTTACAGAAATACAGTGTTTTTACAAAAATACAGTGAATAATGATACTATTGTGGAATTATATTTTACTATTGTGGAACTTTGTCCAGTTTTTAATACAAAGCGTCCGTGGCCACACACATTATACTAATACATTAAGCCATCATTGACGGCATTTCCTTTTTGCCCTTATCTTCCTCCCTCTTGGCGTCAGGGGGTGCCGCTAAGGGGTGCAAACCACAATCTCCAGGGATCACAATTATAGGACAAAGCAGGAACCTGTAATCAGGACTACTTGGCCATGTTGGGAAGGACATAAATTCCACCATTCAGATGAGAGAATAGGCTCTTATATAAAGTCTCATTCTGTTATTGCTTTTATGAGGGATATGGGGGTATGGGACCCTGTGGTATCAATTAGGGACGAACTTTCCCGCCCTTATTCAGTTGGGTGAGGCTTGGAGGAATTCCTCCAAGGGCGAGAAGATGCGGTGTAATCAGCATCCCCCACTGAAGGACGCCGGGACAAAACATCAGCTTTGCCCTCCTTTGTTTTTGGTTGAGATGAATCCTCCCTACAAGCAATTATTTTGTAATGTGCGAGTGATTACATTAGGGGGGTTTAGAAATCAAACGATAAACGTAAACTTTACGACAACGTTATTTTTTGTACTACACATTAACCAGATTTTATATTGCATTTTCGGTACAAAAATAACGTTGCCGTCAACGTTTACGTTTATCGTTTGATTTCTAAATCTCCCTATAAAGAGAAAAGAAAACAAATTGTGGTAAAAGGCGCCGGATAAGACTGCAGAAACCTGTCGCTGAGACGTTACATCAAGTTACATTTGTCAACGTACTTGTCGTGGGTTCTAGAGGGACAAAACAGGGTAACAGGTGACAGCAAACAAATTCGTGAGGATAACAAGATGACATTGTAAATGTCGTATGGTTCCCGCCCGATGTACAGGTACCGGTACTTTTTCATGAACGGTACATTGATAGAGATGAAGATACATTGATCAGGATACATTGATAGAGATCGGATACATTGATAGAGATCAGGATCCATTTACAGATATCAAGATACATGTACATTGATTGATGAACTACGACGATCAATCCCACAGAACTTGATCTCGTGCCAATAACTCATCTCATGGTTGACCTTGACCTTGATATCTGATCATCAAGGTCATTGCATAATCGAAATGGGCAGCCTCAATAACCTAAGTATGGGTGATGTTATGTCTCTATCTCTATCACGGGCAGAGATATTTCGAATTCTCAAGTTTGACCTTGACCTTGACCTTTGATCGTCAAGGTCATTGCATAATCGAAATGGGCATCCTCAGTAACCTAAGTATGGGTGATATCATGCCTCTATCTCTAACACAGGCAGAGATATTTCAAAATATCAAGTTTGATATATCAAAATCTCATGATATCTCAATCACCCGGACACGTGAGGCTGAGAATTTTAACATAGTCCAGTCCTTGGATAAGCAGGCATGAACTAAGACTTGTTTCATGTTGCTCAGCTGACAATATGGCAAGTTATCGCAAAATATCAAATTTGTGATATCGATATCACCATAACCCCAACATCTCAGATCAAAAGTAACAAGATGACATTGTAAATGTCGTATGGTTCCCGAGGTAGGCTACTTCTTCCACACAAATGGTCCAATGATAGAGATCAAGACACATTGATAGAGTAGAGATGAGATACATCGATAGGGAACCATACGATATGACATGATGGGACGTGACGTGGTGTGACGTCATGTGACATGACGTACATGACG
>NMRB01000074.1:55938-65956 GCA_002633025.1 Notospermus geniculatus
TCATACCGGTGCTGTGCCAGGGACAACTTTCCCATTCAGCCGCAACATCGCCCTCTGTGCTGCTTCATTGTTTTTGAATTCCACAAAGCAATAGCCCTGTGGAAACCTGGAACACAAAATGCCATCATCATTCATTATGATATTGTAGTCTACTGCCATCTACTTTTACCAAATCATTCACCACTAGCCCATGTTGTAGTTCCAAACTCTACACATCAACAGACATTTTTCAAGGATACGAGTGATGGTCTTCAGTATATTGACCAGATAGATACAAAGCAACATCATCAGTATGATATGGTGTTTTACCCGGTTTGTCTGTTCCTTATCAGTTTAACATTGGTCACCATCTCCTGCAGTTCACTGAATGCATGGATGATGAAGTTCTCATCCATGTAGGGCTCAAGCTGGAATGAAGAAAGAAGGAAAACATTACAATCTTTTATTTTGGTTCCATTCTCAGGAACAAATTTAGAATCCCCGATCAGTGCCCCCCAAAAGGTCCCCGATTGACGGAATAAGCCGCATCGATGATCCAACAAAAATAGGATTTCCATTGTGTGCCATTGCCGGTGGGTGGGGGAGTAGCTACGCCTACCTACGTCGTCACTTCCGATCGGGGATTCTAAAGTTTAGATCCGAAGAGCATAAAACAACTGTCATTACACTATTTCTGCTGTGTCTGGTCATCAATGAGCCTTGTGTTGAGCGTAAAAGATCCATACCTGCCATGCCTGTACATTTGTCGTGCACAGTGCACAGTGCACGCACCTACATTTCAGGCGAGGAGGGCCAGGACGACGAGAAGACTAATCGTTCGACTTTGAATTTTACAGATGATCATTCCATACTTACATCACCCATCCATAATGTGCTATAACTAGTCATTTTAGATTTCTTCCACAGACTGAAATAAACCCGCAAATCAAGGTGAAATTATTGAAGAAAGAGAGGAAAATCGTCACAAAATCGAGACGAACGCCACCATGCCAATCGTCGTCGATAGTAAACTGTGCGGACTGAATCCACGTTTGCCGCGGATGTGCGTCTGAAGACAGTGCGATTCGGTTTTGTCTCCAAGCAATTTAGGAGAGTGTAAACGGACTGGGCGGGTCAGTACAGTTATCAAAGGGACATTTAAAATGACTCCGGATTTTGGCAAGGGCTGATTTCAGCCGCCAGCCGGATCACCGCCGGGCCGGTAAACCGACGGCCAGACATTACAAACAATACAATACAATTCATGGATTAGGCCTATACGAAGTCAAGAATGAGACATAACTAAAATACTTCATCATACATTTAGGCTACTTATTTATTCAAAAATAACGTTAGCCTTTAGGATAACAACAATAATCTCAGGTTTTACAGACAAAAGTCAATCTCGGCAGCGAGACAAGAAATGATATGCTTCTTCTTGGGCCGCCATTTGGAGGGAGCGGCAATCTTCCTCCAAGGTAAAATCAATCTTCCTCCAAGGTAAAATCAATCTTCCTCCAAGGTAAAATCGAATGTCTTCAGTATAAAAAGCCAGCCAGCTGGCTCTGCCTCTCCATGGCGTCAATCCGTCAGTAATTTGTTTGTTTTATGGTGCCTGCCAACCGGTTATGCGGGGTTCATTGGCACACGGATTTGGTCCGATTAGGTCCGTAAAAATCTATCAAATTGACTTTTGCGTAGTCGTATCCGGAAAACTAAGGGCGAACGGACTGGAAACGGACCGGATCTGTGCGCCAATGAATCCCGCTTGGTCAACTCTGTTGCGACTCTTTCTGATTGTATTTGTAGTCTCATATATCAGCAGAACCTGAAAAAGGTATCGCAAGTGATGATTTCTCAAAAGAGCGAAATACGGTGAGAGTGAGCAGGGTACAGAAAAGCACAAAATTGACACACAAAATGATAATAAGCAAGAAGTCAATCTCCAGAATTCACGAATTTTCGACCCCAACCGGGGTCTTTTTCAAGTGGAACTTTACAATCTGAAACTCTAGAAAAGACTGATAGTCAGTTTCAGATTGTAAAGTTCCACTTGAAAAAGACCCCGGTTGGGGTCGAAAATTCGTGAATTCTGGAGATTGACTTCTTGCTTATTATCGTGAGAGTGAGCAGGATGTGATGTGCGATGATTTCTGATGACACGCAGGAGGAGACCGGTAAGTTCTCTGAACGCCGAAATCGCCGACTGCTGGCTATGTGGCAGCTCCAACACAACCCTAAAGCCTAGCGCAAATTTCCGTCAAAACTCAATGCGTTAGGGGTGTTTTCAAAGTCGACTGGCCCAACGCTGTCGACTCGTCATTCGGCCGGGTCAGTCGATTCTAACAGACACCCCTAACGCATCGAGTTTTGTCGCGAATGTGCGCTTGGCTTTACGCTGGTGTGGGGTGGAATCCCATGAACTCACCCGCATGTCCGCCTGCAATGGTCCTTGGTGAAGTTGTAGAGACCGTTGCGAGTGAGACATCCGTTCAGTTTTTTCCAAATGTTGCAAGCATAGGCGCTGCCACTGTCGTAACAAACTGGAAGGAAAACAGGTCCAAAGATTGAAGTCGTATCCCCAAGAAAGCGCGTGTGATACAAAGGTTTTTGAGGGGGGGGGGGCATCCGCCAAATGCCTCAACGAGTGACACCGGACGCCCTCCCGTCCGCTTGATCCGAATCAGTTGGAGATTTGAGCCTATACTAACAAGATTGATGTTCTCAGGCGTTTTCCCCATCAGAGATGAAACAAAGGTGTCAACAGAGAAATATACGACAAAAATCCCGTTTTTGAAAGCTTCAGGGAAATACTGGTCAGAATAAACAAGTGAGCGGTAGTGATTACCGAGAGACGTCTCTGTGGGTGCGGGTTGGTCGCCGGCGCATTGGACGTATGGACAACAGCCAGGGAAAGTCAAGGAGCTGTTGGTTACGATCTCACAGTTCGCCGTGTCTGGCAACTCATGCTCGGGAACGACTTTCCGACACCTGCGAAAAAACAACATTGTATCAGTAAATTGAGAGCAAAGTTTCAGTGGAACATGAAATAAACGCGGACCGGAAAAATAACGGAGTGTGGTAGAGGTGACGTCTGGTTTTATCCAGGGATCCCTGTGCCAATCTTCCCTGGACAGACTCTGCTACTAATCTGACACTGGCGAAGACGGACGGACGGCTGTGACGGGAAAAAAAGTCCTTCAACGTAATGGTCGGCTACTAGGCTATAACTTACCGGACGTCGATGCGACAAGGATCTATGCCATAAGTTATATTGCCATATTGGACTAACAACGACTAACAACTGGCTGGATGACTTGAACTTACTCGTGTTTGATAATGTAATATCCGCTTGTCGCTTCAAAACAGACATATTTGGAACAGCCCCTGTACCAAACATGGAGATGGCTTCCACAACTCTTGACTGAAGGAAAATGACAAAAAAATCTCAGCAAATCAGCACAAAGAGATTAATATGAATTGACAGACTGAATGGAAGTTAATTGATTCACTTCATACTCACGCGCTTTTGACTTTGATAGCACCGTTCCGCCGGATCCAACCTCAGCCTGATATAAACACCAAGCAAAGAGGACAACTCCGAGCACAAAAAATCGTGTCAGTCCCATTTTAATGCCAATATTTTGGGTTTACTCCATGATAAACAAATTGGCCCTAATGTTAGACCCAATACAGGTAAATAATCTATGTCATGATGTGCGTTGTGGGTTGTGATCAATAATTGATCGGTCATTGCAAAAGCTTCCAAAGTACAAGTCTCGCTCATTATGAATGGTATTTTAAATGCTTTTTGCAATACAACAATTGTTACCGAAGATTAGCGTTGAGCAGGAGTACATGTAGTATAAAACGAAGTCGCAAAACTTATACCTGCGCTGTCGCGTTTGGCCAAGTTGGGCCGATTACGTGATAGGGACAAAATGACGTCATGCCTAGTTGAAGATGTAAACAGAAAATGGTTCGTTCCAAATCCCCAACACAACACAAACATGGGACAGGATTTGAAGGGCTCCTGCATGGTGCAGTAGCCCGGGGGTGGGCCGTGGATAGGGGGTATGTGTCTGGCAGAGCGGAACTGCCAGGGATCACGCGCAAAATTCAAACAATGTGTGTCAGATTGATTGTTTTTGTAACCGTGGGATTCCGCGCTCCGTCAGGGTCCCTGTCGCATCGAAGCTCCACTTCACTTCAAAGTATTCCGCTTTTGAAGCACGATCCTACATGTATATCTGTCTTCTACGTAAGGGGAGTGCAGATCCTGAAAAGACAGACAGATAGTAAACATGCGCAGAACGGGACACAGGGCAAAGGGGCCTCGCGACGTTTCCCTGAGAGTCTGCTACGGGCGGTACTCTCGGGGAAACCACCGGTGCACCCGACTTACCCACACTTGCGGCGGCAATGGTCCCTGGTGAAGTTGTACAACCTACTCGTCGGGATGCAGCCTTTAAGTTTCTTCCAAACTTTGCAGGCGAAGGGCGAGGCACTGTCGAAGCACTCTGAAACGAAGACATAGTGGTGAAGACAGTGCCAGGCTTGTCATTAGGGAGTTTTCGCAAAGCCCCCGAAACGCCAACTCCCATTGTTCGATGCCACGAAGAGCACCGAAAAAAAGGATAGATGTTCGCGTTGGCGTCTCAGGGGCTTTGCGAAAACTCTATATTGTGTCAGCATGAAAGATGTTTTTCTTCCCAGGCAAGACCCCCGAAGTCAGAATGAGAGGCAAGACGCTCGCGTTGGATTTGTGGGGTTCAAAGCCCTCGAAACGCCAACGCGAACGTCTGTCCTTTTGTTCGGTGCTCTCTTCGTGCAATCGAACAATAGGTTTGGCGTTCGCGTTGGCGTTTCGGGGGCTTTGCGAAAACTCTATAGGTAACCTGTATCAGCATCGACAAAAACTTTGGGACACGGAGATGAGACGGACAGGCCGTCTCAAGCAAGGTTCATTGGCACACGGAATTGTCCGGTTCATGTCCGTAAAAAATCTATCAAATGGACTTCAGCGTTGTCGTATCCGGAATACTCGGGGCAAACGGACTGGAAACGGATGGGATCCGTGTGCCAATGAACCTTGCTTCATACGAATGGCTTCGGGTTCGAGACGCCTGAGCAGGCAAACACTCCTCGGGTCGTGGTTAGGATTTCGGTAATGTTTCAGATGCTTACTTTGAGTCGGAGCAGGAGAAATCATCTGTTTCCCAGGACATTGGACGGCGGGACAGCAGTTCGGGAACGCCGCAGAGGTGTTGGCTACAATCTGACAGTTCACAGGATCCGGCATTTCGTATTCGGCTATTGGACGGCAGCTGAAAATTTGGACAAAGGTTTGAAGATGACCGTATGGGGAAATACGTAGGCCACTTGATGAGGCTTCCTAGTACCATGAGTACAGGACAGTTGATATTGACAAGGTAAAGCTGACTGATTCAGCCTCAATCGACAGTCTCGTCTTCAAAACAACGGTGCGCCGTCTGTCGCCCCGTCACCTCACTGCGAGACGTTTTTGGGGGCTGTTGTGGTATAATAGTTTTCGCAAAGCCCCTGAAATACCAACGCGAACGCCAATCCCATTGTTCGATGTCGAGAAGAAAGCACCGAACAATAGGATAGACGTTCGCGTCGGCGTTTTCAGGGCTTTGCGAAAACTCTCTACTATTAGCTTCGAGCCTCAGGTTTGAATCGTATAATCTGTCCAGAACTTACGAGTGCCTTACGACGTAGTCTCCACTTTTCGCTTTGAAACAGGCAGACTTGAGGCAACCTGAAAACCAGGTGCGACCGTGGACGCCACAGTCTTTGACTGGAAATGGAGAAAGACCAAAAGTGGACTGGTTGTGGGACAGGACACGGCTTGCTGGGACAATCCTTCTGTTCACACCACAGTAATGATGAGAACTCATGTATGTTTCTCTAGGCTGCCTTCATGCGTTGACATCTCCGTATGGCACCGCCCACCACATGAGGCAAGGGAGGGGGGCTTCAGTAGAGGCAAGGGAGGGGGCTTCAGTAGACTTTGGTGCTAAAACCAACTGACAGGACCCGGGAATGCATCTGATTCTTCTTACCTGATTTGAACTTGGTGATAACTGTCCCTCCATCTCCTACACCAGCGGAGTAGAGAAACCAAGCAAATACAACAGCTACATCCACGACAAAAACAATGCGTCCCATTCTAATGCACTTCTGTCAGCTTTCCAAGAGATCATCAGTAAATATGGTAAACAGTGGTAAAGTCTATACCATCAAAACTAACCGCGGGGAACATATCGACAGATCGCAATTTGTATTGTTTTTCTTGGAGAAGATTGAGATCACGAGCTAAAGGGGACAACTTCAAGAGGTCGTGTCATGGATGATAAGCAGAGACGCTCGTCTGGTTCTCTGTCCTTTCCCTACTCTAAAGACATAGGGGTGGAAGACATAACCAGTCATGATCACGAACCCTCGGCAGGACTGGGTTGGTGTTGCTCAAGGAAAACTGCAAGAATGCATTAGAATGTGGGATAGCTCTGAGGCACAGCAAAAATAAACTGATGCCTTCTTCTTTCTTCATTATTTATTTACATTTGTCATAGCAATTTGCATGTTACCATGGTTACAATACCAACTAGAAGAGCACAGGACAGAAGAGCAAACTGGCACAGAGACAAGCTGGAGGAGACCTACTCCAACCAAGAAATGGTAAAAGTCAATATCAATCACCTAATGACCTTAAGTACACAGACGTCATTGGTGAGAATACAGAGGTTTTGCGCTCAACTTACGGTGAAGTCAAATCCTGTGATCATCACCAAGATTTCTACCCCTGGCGATCCTTTACTGTCGTGCACATTCCCCCCTTAGGTAGCCTAAATATTGGTGTTAAGAATGCCCTTGTATATCTGGCGTTAACACCATATTTAAAGTGACCTACATTACAAATGCTTATCTAAGGACCGTCAGCATTATTAGTATTTCAGCACAAAATCATCTCTAGTGGAAACCTCTGCCAGGAAGACACCTCTAAGCATTGGCTTATTCAAAGAGTGCCCTTCTTACAGAAATTCTACAGTATTTACATGTGATATGAAAAGAGAAATTCTTTCATTTTCAGCACCACTAGAACAGAGAACACAAACAACAGATGTGTACTGCAACACGCCAATGGAACAGGAAGCATCCAAGATGAGGGGCATGAAAAAAGAATCCCTACTGATGCCCAGTTAGAGGGTAGGGGAAGGAGAACGGTCGACTAGGGTCAAACATTGTGGCCTTCTTGCTGGTAGGAAGCTTGATGGAGTCGAGTAGAGGAGCGGACTTTAAGATGGAAATAAATAAATTCCTTCAAAATGAAAATCATATCCTTGCAAAACCAAATTACATCGACTGATGCATATATACATACAAACTCAGTGATAATTTTGAAGACAACGAAAAATACACCAAATACTGTTTAAAGCATAACAGAAATTACTGATACTGATCACAGAACTATGTACAGAAACTTAAAAGTAAATCCAAAATAAGTGATCTTATGCAATAACCAGATACCAGGCTGTCAAGTCAGTTCCCATCAGTTTTTAGGAGGAATTTTAGGAACTTTTTAACTCATTTTTAGGAAATTTAGGAGTTTTTCCATCAATATTTAGGGGAAATTTTAGGAACTTTCCCTTAAGTTTTTCGAAATTCTTCAAGGTATATCGTGGTTGATACTTCACCAATGGTTGTCAGAAGAGCATATTGGTTCACCAAATGTCCATACAAGAAGTTCACATACACCAAACACCTTACCAAATCAACATCCACCACCACATCCACCAGGCACTAAGATGATGATGACAATGAATTCATGTCTGGTTCTTGCTTTCATGATGGACATGGTAGGAGACAGGGGCCGATCGAGGATTCTGGTAAAGGGGACACAGAAGGCCACTAGGTGGAGTGATGAAGGCGAGTGCCGAAGGCACGAAGCCACGGCGTGAAATCAAGAAGGCTGTTTTGTTCGATTTCCCAGCATCTGAGGGACAAACAAGGGAATTTCGTGGCACTTTGAAAAAGGGAAAATTTTCTAACATTTGTCGCCAAAAATTGGGGGGAGGGCACGGGCCGGGTGTCTTCCCCGGATCTGCTCCTAGGAGAGGTCAGCTATCGACAGGTTGGCAGCAGATGGTGCATGTAGACATCATGAATGACATATCGGCGTTGACCTTTGCACTCGACGGCCATAGCAAAAAGAGAAAATAAGGAATTTTTAGGAAAATCGGCCAAAAATGAGATAAAATAAGGAATTTTAGGAACTAAAAAAAATAATTAGGAATTGTAGGAAAATTAGGAGCACTTGACAGCCTGAGATACTTCCAGGGGTTCTGACACTATTAGAGTATACCGAATAGAGTGAAACAAATGGCAGGGGATCTCACTTCTGTGGGACTAGTGGACAAGCAAGTTGATCGGTGTCATCTCCAAGAACATACTGAAGGATGAGAGCACAAGGTAGAAGCTGGTCAAAAATGGTCTCTATCAATATGAGTGACGACCCCGTAGTCACATCACTGAAGCCAAAGCAATCCCTCAAAATACTACTGAAAGACATATTAACCCAGTATTGCCTGATTACCAGAGGTGAAACACTAAATGCACGGACTCACACAGATCAGTTTGAAGGAGATTACTACAGTGATCATTTGAATGGCACTAAAGTTAATTGATGCAAGGAGAAATCAGTGGCGTGCAAAACTCTGACCATCATGAAGGTCCGGGGTTCTCAGCGCTAGTCCACTTTGACACTCCCCACAAAGATTTGTCTGCAGGGAACAACATTGGCCCAGCAGAGAATCTTCTCTTGCATCAAGTGATCCTCAGTGTTCCACTCAACACACCAGCTGAACATGGATGCCCATGACATACAGAGTTATGTACATAGACATTATATACAATAGCATCTTATTGGTCAGTTTCTTCATATCAGCATCCATGTTTCTGACACACACACACAAACCATTAAATCACTCACTCAGAACACAGGGCAGACATTTAGTATGTACAGCTATCATCAAAGTCAGCTTGCTATCAAACTGATAAAATATATGAAAATGGCTTCATGATTCTTTAGTCTTGACTGACAACTAAGGAACTTCCTCTCAGAAGCAGCAAATCACGGTAGATTCAAAACCACAATGTTCTCTTCTACATGATATTAATTACGATTGACGAAACAGAATTTCTTGTACCGAGTGGAACCTGTCTCAGCGGACACCTCAGCTTGGAGGACACCTCTCTGTTAAGGACACCAATTTCAGACCGAAATTGGTTATCTCTGCTAATCTTGAAGGTGCCCCCCTGCTAAAAACAGGTCGCACTGTACTGTACTCTTAGGATTCTATACCCCAGTGAAATTACACAATTTCTGCACACTAAGTCTTCCTTGTGGTTATGTTGCAGAAACACAATTGGCACAGAGTATATAAGGTCCAATACAGTCGTCATGGCAGAAAGCTCCACATTTTTTACACATCACCATAGCTTTGAGGCTACATGGACAATTTGAATTGCCCGAGTCTGACGTTGACGTTGGCAGTGTGACAATGCTCCCTGATGGTAGCAACTGAGGGGTCACTCCCACGCCACTGGCTAGAGACACCGAATCCGCTTTAACCACTTGGTATCCACTCCCGTCAGGTCGTAGCTTCAGTGTCGCAGTGGCAGGGATTTGCACAGTTTGAACGTGAGGGGTCAACTGCCCCGAAGACTTGGTAGCAATTTTGATAAGCTGGGATGCCGATATACCCAATGAATTAGCAATGTCCGTTTTGATTGTCGAAGGTGCAGTGGCGGTAAGAACGACTTTGTCGTTCTCCTTGTTCATTTCAGGTATAGGAGATGTACTCCCGTTGAGGCTGAATGAACGAATCAGACCATCAGCCTTGGTCTCCTCAACCGGAGGCGGCGCACTCGCGGCCCTCGGCGGGCCAATACCGTTAGTCTGAGGCGGTACACTAGATGACCGCGCTGGTCCGACACTCGCCGGTGGAGTCTTTAT
>NMRB01000074.1:74028-89889 GCA_002633025.1 Notospermus geniculatus
ATTGGATTCCTATTCTTTTTGTTCTTGTATAAGAGTCGCTGTTCTATTTTCACCTAGACGACTGACGAGTTGAATCTGACCTTAGAGCGGTGCGAGCGAGTGGAAAAGAAATCAGACGATGCTCATACCAAAGCCAGCAATGAGAGAGCGAAGATGAAGAAAGAGATTGAGGATATTACAGCAGAGCTTAACAGAGTGAGGTATGAGAGCTGTGGAGGACAAGGGAGCAGTTCTTGGTTTTATTACGTATCTGCCACGGATTACTGACGACTACGTACGGCCGTAAGCCCATGCATGCGTTATGCATTGATATTATTGTAGTCGTCTGTAGTCGTCAGTAATCCGTGGCGGATACCTATTGAGTGGCTTTCTTGGGTGGTGATGGCCTAGGGGATGAAAGGCATGGGCAGTGGCATAGGCAGTACTAGAAGTGTCTCTGGTCATGCAGGTCCCCCACTGATGTTGTTTTCTCTTAACAGTCAAGAGTTGGCCGATGCCTACAGTCTCCACCAATCTTATATCCACCGTATCTACTCGACGAGAGAACAACTCAAGAATAATGAGCAGGAGATTACAATTCTTGAGGTCAAGAATGAGAATGCAAAAACAGCAGAGGCGATGCAGGCTGAAAAGGTAGGCTTACAGAGGAGTAATTGACCCCAGTGCCAAAGGGAAGCCATCCTAACTCTAATATGACAGGCCCTGAGGTTTCCTCTGTCTCTCTTTGACAGCTTGGTTCATGCTGTACCGATATCAACCTCCTTGTGCAAATCCTAATAATAATAATGATAATGGTGAGTTCTTATATAGTGCTTCATAGCGTATTACGCTCTCTAAGCGCTTCACACATTATTACCCAGCCTATGATTCAGAAACCTTTCTGTAGAAACCAAAGGGTAGCCACAATATAGCACACACGATGGACATTTCAGGCCAGTTGAGAGTTACAGAGTGGCACGGCTGGGGATCGAACCCGCGACCTTCCGATCACGAGTCCACAGCCCCAACCATTATGCCACCGCGCTCCCCAAAATCCTACTTAAAGCCTTCTTGTTTCTTTGTCAGGTGAAAGATCTCCGAACGAAGATTGATCTTCAGGAGAAAGAGCATATGAGGCTGATGGAAGAAAATCTACAGAAACAGTCGGATACCGTTTTACAGGTGAGTGATGAAGGTCATTCGTGGACAGAATAACACATGCCTCCCAGAATTTTCATAATCATCATCATGTTGAAGGGTCACTTGTGTTCCATGTCTCGTTTTTTGCTTCATTATAGAAAAAGAACTTCGAGCGTCGTCAAGACGAGTTCCAGAAAGAGATCTATGGCTTCGAGGATGAGCATCAGTTTGTGTCCAGGGTTGCTGCTGAGAATGAAATGGACATGGAAGACATGCGAAGGAAGATGGATGACTGGTATGTATCAGGTGTCTTCACCTCAGAGAATGACACTCCTAGACAGTTCTTTTAGAAATGTAACTGTCATTTTCCATTCCATGCGTGAATTCCAACCTTCTGCTAGTTCCTTGCCTGTTCATCTTGCTTGAGTGCATGTATTATTGACTTCACAGTAGCATAGACCATTCTATGTACAAACTACAGTCGAACCTCTCTATTAAGGACACCTTCGGGACTGACAAATGCTGTCCTTAATTGAGAGGTGTCCTGATTACAGAGGTTGAAATGAATAGAAATGACCAGTTTGGGAATGAACATTGGTGTCCTGATTAGAGAGGTGTCCCCCTGGCAGAGGTGTCCGTTAAGGGAGGTTCCACTGTATATCGTGTATGTTATTGTTCGTGTCCTTCTCATTCTAAGATGTGAATAAATAATTATCTCAAATTCTTAGTTTACATCAATTTAGTGGTAAGTTTCTGGGGTTAATATCCGTCTCACCGTGTCAACCAGATTTCACATCTGTGGTTTGATTTACAGGAAGAGAAATGAACAAAAAGAACACCTCTTTGATTCTTTATATCATCAAGATGTCATGCCTGACCCCCTGTATGTTGTAATTAATGTGTGAGACCTTGCATGGCCTACATTGTCACATGTGATTTGTTGTGAGTTCATCCTTGCTACGTATACAACGTATCATCCACATTTTCACATGTATTTCTGCAAAGTTTGGTGGAATCCTCTTGTATCCACTGCATGATCTCCAGTAATGATCAATCCAGGTTACCTGTCCCCATCCTTATTTCTCAGAAGTCACACACCGAATGATTCCCAATTATTCACACCCCCGACGCGTGTCGCATCCCACACTTACCATCAGACATGTTTTTCAGGTTTTCCGTCGTCACTCCATTTCCATGCTGCATCTTTTTCACATATTTTCAGAAAAAACTGAAATCTGTGTCCATCCAATATTTCAACTCTCTTGTGTACACCCTCTAGTCTATAGGCCTCAGATATTGGGCCAAGAATGCCGAACTTCACACTTGGCCCTCAGCTCAACTGATGAGTTGCAGGATTCTCAGATTAATCCTGTATTAGCAAAGATATTTAAACTTGCCATCCCCTCCCTCGATGTTAGGAGCTGGACCCCCTGAACACAGTACTTCATCAAAACCAGTCACTTTATGGATGAGGGGCTCTGTGAGGGTATCAATCACAGTTGTGGACCCTCATCACAGTATTTTTGTGGAAATACATCAGTAAAACAGTGATTTCATCCCTGCAGCGCAAGTCAGAGGATAGCAGATGAAAAGAACATCATCCGCATCAAGAAGGAGATGGAGAAGACGAAGGAACAGATGAAGGTGACCTTGGATGAGTTCATCAAGGTCGAGAGCATCAATAATGCCATCAGGGAGAAACTGAGGGCTGAGGAGGAGAGGACTTTGCAAATTGAGGAATCCTTGAAGGTAAAGAGGGTCTCAATAATGTGCAGGCACAGTTTGAAACGATGGCCTGGTCTCTGCCAGTAACGTGTGCAAAGGGGTCCAACTTGAAATATCAGTTCAAATATCTTTTGTTATGAACTTCAGGCTACTGCTGAGGCTCTAAAGAAACAAGTCAAAGATGAGATCCATGCTAGGACAGTGCTACAGGCCAGGATCACTTCAGATGGCCAGGAACTGGTCAAATCAAAGTCAGAGTCAAAGGGAAAGAAAGAAAAGGTATGGACAGGCTAATTCTCACATTATTTGATGCCTAGATAAGTTATCTTCCACTGTTGGAGTGGCACTGGGTGGGAACATCGGTGCCTGTCACTGCTTTGGTTCGGGGATCAATCCCTGATCCCATCTCAGTCTTGAGTTGACCCCATGACCTTGTTGTTTGCAGGTGAAGAAAGTTGCAGCAGAGATTGAGGAGGCTGTGAGTGTGGTGTTGGGAAAAGTGGAAAAGTTGAGGGCTATCCATGCTGAGAAAAGTGCTGTAAGTACAATGTATCGGGTTGTCAGAGTGGTGAAGTTGAGTGAGATTGGTGGCTTCCTGCTGCTGTTGTGTGTTCAGTATCTGACTCATTCCTAGTAGAGAGAGGTTCACTGTGAGAAAGCATGTCTCTTTGGCTTCCTACTCATTATATTGAAATTACCTAACTCTCGCGTCTCCAGATTAGATGAGTAAGTAAAGTGTGAATTTGATCTGGTCTTTCAGATGGTGGATGAACTGCAGGCAAAAGTGAACGAAGTGAAGAATAATCATCAAGAAACAGAGAACGCACTGAACGACAAGATTTCTGAGCTCACCCCACATGCTCAGCATCTCAAGGTAAGAGAGCTCACACGACTGGGGAGCTTGGCTTAAGGGCACTTGGGAGTAGGCCTAATTTCCCTCTCATTCCATGCAGTTTGATATCTTTGTTACACGCATTTGTGGAGTAAGATATCTCACTTTGCTCTCTCTCTCAACGATACAGGACGATGTCGTCAGCCTGGAGAAGAAGATTGATCACATTGAATGGCGAGCTGAGATGATGCAAAAGAAAATGGATGACATGAGTGCATCTGCCGGGATGATGACGAGGCTTACAAACACGACAGAGAAACAAATTGCTGATCTCGAGTAAGTGGTCGGCTGTCAAATGACTTTGAATACATGGGAATATTGTGGGCTTCAAAATGGGGAAGTTTGCCTGGTGTGAGGTTGTGGGAAGTTGGAATTGAAGTATTTGTGTTACCTGGACAACTGAGTTTACATCATCTCGTTTGAAACTCCACACAATCTCTTGTCTTTGAAGGGCGGAACTCGCTGAGTTGACAACACAGTTCGAAGCTGGGCAAAAACTCGAAGACGAACTCAGAACATCATTGAATGAAACAACATGTGAGTAGTCTTGAGTAGCAGAGTTACTGAGGGAGATGAATGACCAGCCTGTTGTTTTGTTGGCAAACGGGAAAGTAAGATCTTTGTTGGAGAGCTCCCACATGCCGTGACCAGGCAAGGAAATGAATGCATATTTTCTGCCAGTCTGGGATTCATTGATAGCAAGAAGAAGGATAGATACTGTAGAACTGCTTACTTGATAAGGACACCTCCCAACTATGGCCTGCCATGTCCAGTCTGGAGGGTGTCCTCAATAGAGAGGTTGTACTGTACAAAATGATCTCACTTTGTCTCTAATTCCAGCACGAAATCGTGACTATGAGAACAAACACAAAAATTACCTCGAAGCCAGACACCAGGTGGCACAACAACATGAAACTGACTTGGAGACAAACAAGAACGTGAATCGGGAACTCGCATCAAAATATCGCAAACTTCAGAATCAGTTCATTATCCTGAAGGACAAGCTGCTGAACCATTATGAGGAGAGGATTCAACTGGAGAATGTTGTTAAGGACCTCAAACAGGTATGCAATTCCCTCCTCTTATTTGACCCTACAGTGGTACTTCAGTTTGCCCATATCACTATCAGGGATGGAGACAGCCAAGAACACTTGGCAAGCAGAGGTATTACCTCGGACATGTGTCCCCTGAGTTCAGGACTTGGCTGAGTCATTGCTTTGCTCTCCACGGAGCTCCAATAGGACTGACTGAGCCTGGTTGAGCTCTCTTCAAGATCTGCAGAAAGAGTTCTGTTCACTTGACGTGCAAGACCAGTAATGGTTGGGTTAATTCTGGTGATGAGATCCTCTAACCTGAGATCTTTGTCTTCCAGCTCCAGAGCCTTCAACAGAAGATGAACTCAGCCCTGGGAGAGTATTACAAATACCGTGGAGCGTATAACAAGGGCGAGTTGGCCAGGTTGGAGACGATATCGGTATCAAACGGTGTCAAACTTGGATCACTTCAGAAAGAAATGAACAAAGCTTTGGAAAGTATTTCTGCTTTCTTGACAAAACAAATGGACCCAACTGCTGCAAGACAATTAGCCAATGAGACGCTAACACACCAGATTAGTGTCTCATCCTAAGATGGTCTTTTGTCATGGGAACATTTTTCTGGAACACCTTGTATAAAAGAATAGAAAACATGTGAAAAATGATCCCTTTACCTCATTTCTTGTCGTAAGTGACAAGAGATATTTGATTAGAATGATTGCATTGTGCTGTTTTGGCCAGCGAGATGATCAGTCAATGACTTCTTTCCGTCCAGATTTACCTAGTAACCTGTAAATAAGATTGTATTTAATAAATGTGAATGGTAAAGATCATCAGTTGTTGATACTGTCCTATCATCCCCAACTCTAATATTCTCCCCTATTTGAATAGACCAAGGACCATGCTGTCATTGCTTCAGAAAAGGACTACCTGAACTGGTGGAAGACTGGCAAACTGCCACGGACCATTTGCTCCAATCAAGTGCCAATGCATGAGTTCATTTGTCAGATAGCTGGCTTTCCTTGTCTTAATCCTTGGTTTGAACTTGTAGAGTTCCACTTGTAAGATTGTAAAGTTCCACTTGAAAAAGACCCCGGTTGGGGTCGAAAATTCGTGAATTCTGGAGATTGACTTCTTGTTTATTATCTTGGTTTGAACTTGATAGCAAGACCTCCAGGAGATTGTCATAAAGACAGTGGAATCAACAATCTGGGACTTGATCCAAGAGGGTCCAGTCTCATCTCAGTAGAATCCCTTTCAGCTGCTCCACGTGGGAGAGGGGAGATGTCCACGGAGTAACAGGTTCAGGTTGTTACTTCATTGAACAAGGACCAAGAAAAAACGAAGGCAGTTGCCATTCAAGTTCAGATTGAAATCTATGGCGAAACAGTGAAGACAGAGGTAAAACCAGAAGCATTCGCGTGTTCAAGTATTGCGATGAGCACCTCCTTTAATAATTCTGTCGGAAATGACGTCACGCCGAGAACCCAAGTTCATTTCCCCCTTTATCAATTGAGACCAAAAGGACATTACAAACATTGCAGTAAGTCGGAATGGGCAATACGAAGAAATTAATCAATGATAAACAGCATGAAGTGGTCTCTTCTGGGATATTTCTCCTAGCGTATTTGCAACGGAGTCGCTCTAAAACAAAGGAACAAGCCTTTTACGCCCTACGTCATGTCAGCAGGTGGTCACAGGCCGTTCACGGCAAATATACCACGCCTCAAAAGGGTGCTCACTGCTGGGATCAAGTTGACAAGGATACTACCATGTGTCCCAATAAATTATGTTGGTTACATTTATACCACCAAATAGGATGAAGGGGTTAAGGGGAGGCCTAAATACTGGTTGTGATGCAATGACTGGTGATCGACGACCGTGACATGAAGTAAGGCCAAACCAATGAATTCTTCGGTAAAGAAGTAAAATGACAGGTGGCATACTGGTTCATTACATTTTGTTCCTCATACCAACTGAAGTCAGACTGATTTGGCTTGGCCTACACCCTAAACCACGCCCTCGCGCTTGAATGACCAAACTGGGCAAATGGATAGGTCTATTACATGTTACATGTTAGGCCCTACTTTAACCATTTGATCCAATTTGGTCGTAGAAATGTAACCAACATAATTTATTGGGACACATGGTATAGTAAGGTTGGATCAACATTTGTAGTAAAGTTACGGGTTTGGGTAAACTGCACAGTATTTGTTTTCTGCTCCTCGATTATTTTACCATTTTCCCTTGCCTGAACGAAAGATCAATGAAAAGAAAGTGGTCGCGGAGGCATGGAAGTATTAGGGAGTTTTCGCAAAGCCCCCGAAACGCCAACGCGAACGTCTATCCTTTTGTTCGGTGCTCTCTTCATGGCATCGAACAATGGGTTTGGCGTTCGCGTTGGCGTTTCGGGGGCTTTGCGAAAACTCCCTTGTATAATACTTCCATGGTGGAGGAAAGCTCGAGTTCGGAACGTCTCTTACCCTCAGTTCCTTTATTTATGTTTGTACGTCATTCACTAGTTTCTAAACGTCCATTTCATTATTGGACCTGTACAAACTAGGCCTTTATATGTGGACTATACGTCACGGGTGAGGTAACACCCATGAAAATATTGGTGATGTTTACGTCGAAAGCTAAATAAAACGGTAAGAGAATATCTTCAAGGTTCCACTAAAATGTAAACAACAACGACACAAGTATGACAAATTTCACGACGAGTTCAATAAATTTGAGTAAACTGTTTGACGTATTGGATTACCGGATTTCAACTGGCCTCATGCCCTCACTTTATTTGCTCAAGGCCTTTGGTTTAAACCCCAACGTGAGCAAATCCGTTCCGAGTATTGCTCACACCCATCGGGAAATGGTTCGTGGTCTGTTCTCACGAATCGCCTGGTAACTTTGCCAAGTCAAATAAGTATTTGGCGGTTCTGATTAGATAAACCAATGAGGTAGAAATACCAATGCCTACCACGTACCAAAGAAAGGGGGAGTGCGTTCACTCGTCTCTAACAGCCAAGTTATTTACGCGCATATTTCCATAAAGTGAGACTTATAATTCTCGGAACTGTGTTTTTCACACTTGCATATCTCAACTTGAAGACCGAACCTCCAGTGTGGAGCTAGCATAACATGTTTACCGTCTGGTTAAAGGAAAGACGCAGATCGAAGTTGGACTCAGTGATCCAGAAACACGTCCACTGATTGGACGGCGCCACCACTCTTTACCGTAATCATTCAAAAAAAACTGGCTTCGGTTGTTGAAACCATATCAAATCATTCAGGAAGAGCGAAAGGAGTAAGCAGTCATCGAGTTCGGGCGCCGTTACCGTCATCCTAACGTCAGAAGACGTTCAAACTGGATCCAATTGAGGATTTCCTGAATATGAAGGTAAGTGTACATGTACGGTACGTCCATATCAGCATTAATCTTTCAAGTCGGTCTAAAGACATAACAGAAACCTTCCAAGTGATTCTCCTCAGTGGGACTTTCGTGTTGTCCTGATTATAAGGAAAGATGTCCTCAGGAGAATGTTTGGGGATAAGAACGATATTGTCCCCGATGACAGTGGTCGGGGCCCATAAGAAGCAAATCTAACGCCACCGCGAACGTCTGTCATTTTGTTCGGTACTCTCTTCGTGGCATCGAACAATGGGTTTGGCGTTCGCGTTGGCGTTTCGGGGGCTTTGCGAAAACTCCCTATTATTTCCGTCCGCAGCAATAATTGACTTGTCAGGTAAATCATGATACCTTGGATACGACGGTTTGTTCTTGCGGTTGACAGTAAAGAACAGCATAGGAGCTATTTCCAAAGAGACGTACATGTACTGTTCCGTGATAATAGGGATTTTCGCAAAGCCCCCAAGACGCCAACGCGAACGCCAATCCCATTGTTCGATGCGCCGAAGAGAGCAAACAAAAAGGTTAGACGTTGGCGTTGGCGTTTCGGGGGCTTTGCGAAAACTCTATATTAAGCAGGAGGTTGGAACGGTAAACGACCTGAACACGCACAGTACGTGAACCACATCAGGACCACACCTCTTGTTTTGTTTTTACTAGCTGTTGTCTGAACCGACACGTTGAAATATTTATCAATATCCCCCACTCATAAACTCGGTGCTATTGAAAATTCGTGCAACGGCTCCCTCCTTAAAGCGAGGCACGGAAAGCTATCGATTGACACTGTCGACACCTCCATTGTTTTTCTGCAAGAAAAACGTCACAAGCTCTTTACATTTTCAAAATTATACGTTCACTCCATTTAATAAACAACATTTTGAAATTCCACCCGTCCTGTTTATGAAATATATCGGATATCCTTCTAAACCAACGTTTCTTTCTAATTAGCCACACAACAACTATCAAGAGTGCGCTTTATAACGTCCTTTTTCAAATACAAAATGTAATAAAAAAAGTGCGATGGAAACAGAGCGTGCCCGGTGCTGGTATTCTGCTCTCATGCCGAGCTAAAATGCTGGCTGAAAGCTTAGCCGACTTGATATGTCATCCTCCCACAGCAGGATTTTGGTCTCGTTCCTCTTCCCCACACGCGGATGAAGAGGAACGAGCTAAAAATCCCTGCTGTCGGAGCCTGGGACGTGATTTGTCAACGCACTCACTTCACTACTTTTGCATCTCGATACAAGTCCTGAAAACAATCTTGTGGGAACCTGGCCTGATTGTAGCTTGCCTCAGGTTGCGACGACCAATCAGCGGCGTGGATAACCTATTGCCCCGGCGCGGGTGTTGTGGAAAAACCAATCAGATTAAAGCATGATTAAGGAGATAAAAAAGAGGCTGATCTTTGGAAACAAGAAACCCGAATGCTTACGCCTTAAAATAGAACCTAGTACAAATCCGAGAGTTAGCTAGGTTTGCGCATAAAACAAAGTTGGGTAGAGGCAGGATTGGAGGACGATTGGCTGAAAGGCGTCTCCCCATTCCCTATACAAGATGAGAAGTGCTCAGCTAACTAATACCCTGTCCATTTTTACCCACCTGTGCGCACATCCGGAAGCATAAGACTGCTCAACACAAACTATAAAGCTACGTTTAGCTACGCGGAATGCGGATTGCGGAAGCGGAAAATGCAATGCATTTTCGTATACAACATATCGTTCCGCCGGGGATTCCGCATCCCTATACCGCATTCCGGATGTCTGGTAAACGCAGCTTAAGCCCGTCTTAGCGTCAAAATATCTTTCGTTTCAGTAAACACGATGAAGAACCGTCTACTTGAAGTCGAGCAGACGTCAAATTCGCCCCGCGTGGCGTGTGCACCTCACGTTAATGAGTCAAAACAGCAATCTACATGCAGAACAATGCAGAAAGTTAGCGACAACAACCAGGGACACAACTCTAGACGGGATCTACGACCTGATCTACGCGGACGGGTGACGCCTGAACGTGCAAGGATGGTCATCAGTCCGGCAGTTTCACCTGCCAGCTCTCCAAGACTAGGAAGGACTTGCAAGGACCGTGTTCACACACCTAAGGCTGTGAACAGTGTGTCACCGAGCAGGGCTCGCCACCAAACTCAGCTAGACAGTGCACCAGGGCTTTACCACCCCGCTGTTGACTCACATCGGGTTGTGACGGGTACGCCGAGTTCGCCACGCCCTATCATCAAACCGCATCGCCTGGCTGCACTGGACAACGCCGGCAGATCTCCGAAGAAAGTTTCCTTTGAGGACTGGAGTGGGGAGGATTCAAGTAACAGTGACGTTTCGCCTTCGAGTAGCTATGATCGCACGTCACGTGGTTGCTATGCACCGAACTTGTCTGTGGGGTCCTCACCTCTCACATCCACGGTCTACATTGACCTCTGCCTGCAGGGACAATCCCCAGTGGAAGCGTGTAGACGCAGGCGGGGACGTCTGCCCCAGGGATCAGATTTATTCTCAAAAGTTCTCGATTCGGAGGCAGAAGAGGACGAGGATGATCTGGACCTCAGGATTAACTTGCCCGAATCAGACCACGAGGATAACCAAGATGGCGACCGATTGTTTGTGCGCAGACGATCCAAGTCGTTGAGTCCGTTGCTAAATCGCAGAAGATTGCAACAAAAGGCGAAAAATCTCGTGAACAAAAATGACATGATTCTATTGGCTGTCGATTCCGATTCGGACTTGGACAGCGCAAGGGACGAAAAGTCGCGAAAGTGGCGGTCGCTGAGCCATCTACCGATTGATAGACGTGAGAGAATCTCAAGTCCCCGGATGAGAACACGTGGCTCACCTCGTCCGAAGTTACCACCAAGACCTGGCACACCAATTTATAGCTCGCCCTCCGGGCGGAGGAGAGTGCTGGCAGCGCTGCCGCCTATATCGAAGGACGTAGTCAAGGAAAGTTAACTTCTCAACCCATGCCACTTCTCAAGTTCTTACTTAAAGCGAATTGATATCGAAAAAATTTGATTTAGAAATAGAATTTGAAAGGGGACGAATTTTCGGGAAAAAATGTAAACAAACTTCTCCAGAAAGGCAACAAAGAAATGTTCGTGCATTCTGATTGGCTGAAATTTTGTGTTCACAAACACCAGCAAAATGTATATAAAATCCGCTATCAATTCGCTTTAACCCTTTTATCATCGGGGCTGTGCAAATTTCTCAATCGACACAAACGTCACGATTTGGACTCTCCAATGGTATATTTGCAGCATCTCTGCTAGTCTTCAGTGGGGAGATGAACGATTGAAATAAAAGCCAGATTACAGTGCGGCTACTTCAATTAAGCATGTCCCCCACTGATCACAATACAGGTAATTTGATTTTACTGATAGCTTCAAGCAAGTTTAATGTTTTATGTCAAATTAAATAAATTCATCTAAAAATCATCTAATTTCCTCTATTCTCCTGCACATCATTTGCATCATTGATATCCCATGCATCGAAGACAGACTGACAAACACACACACACATTATTAATAATATATTAGACAACATTGGGTGATTACTATCAGTAATGAAGGATGAAACCGGAACAACAAATCAGTCACCATGGCAATCTCTTCTGGTTTATCAAGGGAAACGAGCCCCAAACGAAAGTCAACCCTCCCGATAAGTCAGAGACGCTGATATCGTCTCTCTGACCACCGAGCGTTTATTGTGACAGGGTACCACGAGTGATGTCAGTGCTCCATAGGTGGCAGCACGTCAGAATCACGTTTAGACTGGTACTTTGTCCTCGAGCCGCTCCGCTATGTATATTGGCGGAGCGGCTCCAGGACAGAGACCAGTCTAAAGCCTAGGTCACAAAATAAATCCACCGGGCGCCGTACGATTTTCCCCACCCAGCGGCTTGCTGTGGATTTTTGAGACTGAAACTCAGATCGAAGCTGAATTATGCCGAAATCGCCTCAATGGATAAGCGGAAATTAAACTAGATCAAACTGGGCACCGTAGAAATTGGCCAAAATGTCTGTTTTTACTCGCCGTACGGGCCCCGGAGTGGATATGTGACCTAGGCTTTAGTCACGTTCAACAGATTGGGGCGTCATGTAGAATGTGGCGAAATCTCTTGACGTCCTCCAGAGTTTTCGAATATGACGTTTGTGTTTTTTCCCACGGTACACGCGCTGTTTTATTGACGACGATTACCTCAGCTGACCACCAGTCCAGAACGATCACTTGTTAGATTGTCTGGGACCACTGCTCTAAAGTGTTTATATCCTCACCTCTTGTATATATCCTCACCTCTTGTATAAATACTGATGAGGTCATGTGTAGGTTTCGACCGGTGTAGAGTCGACGACATCGAATAGAATAATGGAAACATGCAGTCAGTATCACAGTTGAATCACGAAGTATATCACAGACGGACAGACGGACAAGACCTTTTTATAATCAGGACATCAGACGCTGAAATAATCGACATCACCTGAAAGAAAAATACATCATTTACCGTACCAGTGGTAGATGACAAAGTTGTGTTGAAGATCAGCTGGCACAGGAGAAAACCGGTCTCCCGGCAACTAAGCGTCTCATCACTATTCATTTGAAAAGAAATTATGTCGTGAACCGGTAGAAAACCCGGAAGGTCCTCGAAACAAGTAGGCTGGGAACGCACCAGATATTGACTGTAACTTGTTATAGGGCCCCCTTCGACCAGCGGAGTTGGGGCCTTGATCTCTCGGCCTTGGCCTGTGGCGTGGGTTCTCAAACAGCGGAAAATCGTCGTCTCCCGGCCAGGAATTTTGTATCAGAAGTTCATGCTGTCCCGCGTTCTTCCTGAAAAAAGATATCGAGCTTGTGAGAAACGTGCTGAAGGAGAGGAGACAAAAGATCGACAACGCCCTAATTCTTGGTAGCCGAGACTCGAGAGTTTGGAGCGCTATTTTATCTTTCTTACCTCTTCCGTCGCTGGACCAAAACAAAGGCAAAGGCGATGCTGACAATTACCAGAAGGACTCCGGCTACTGTTACAACGATTGGCACCGTGACTGAAACTAGCCAAAGGGAAAAAGAAAATAATGATAAATCGATCCTTGCGATTTTTTGCAACCTCTTCGAAAGTATTGCCATCTGATGTCCGAGTTAGTACTAAAAATTACAACGGATTTCTTCGGCTCTTCCCAACGAAAAGTAAACCCCGCTGCTTTTAGTTGACAAAATGTGCTGTTTGCTGGATGAGCATGATGCAGTTTATGGTAAACGATACGTACGAGGGGCTGATGTTGAAGGAACAGTTTCAGCAGACTCTTCTGTGCTAGAAATCGCCGTTGAAGATGGAGTTGTCTCGCTGACGCGTTCTCCTGTGCTGGAAATGGTTGTTGAAGGCTGAGCTGTAGCTGTAGTTTGTCCTGTGCTGGAAATGGCTGTTGAAGGCTGAGCTGTAGCTGTAGTCTGTTCTGTGCTGGAAATCGTCGTTGAAGGCTGAGTTGTAGCTGTAGTCTGCCCTGTGCTGGAAATGGCTGTTGAAGGCTGAGCTGTAGCTGTAGTCTGTTCTGTGCTGGAAATGGTTGTTGAAGGCTGAGTTGTAGCTGTAGTTTTTAAAGGCTGAGTTGTAGCTGTTGTCTGTTCTGTGCTAGAAATGGTTGTTGATGGCTGAGTTGTAGCTGTTGTCTGTCCTGTGCTAGAAATGGTTGTTGAAGGCTGAGTTGTAGCTGTTGTCTGTTCTGTGCTAGAAATGGTTGTTGATGGCTGAGCTGTAGCTGTTGTCTGTCCTGTTCTAAAAATGGCTGTTGGTGGTCGAGCTGTAGTCTGTCCTGTGCTAGAAATGGTTGTTGAAGGCTGACTCTGTTCTGTCCTGGAAATCGTCGTTGAAGGGGGAGTTGTTGCTGTAGTCTGTCCTGTGCTACCGGTAGAAATGGCAGTTGTGGACGAGGTCATACCGGTAGTTTGAGCTGAAAGAATCATGCCAAGTGAAACAATGATGTAATTCAAAAGTTTTTTTTTAATTCTGATCAAATATGTTCCTATACACGGAAGCCGAAATGGCTACTCCCCATTCACAATCGTCAGCAATGAAGTGGTGTCAGTCATGTCAGTTTATCTAATCCAACCCCTTGTATTGCCACAATCACGACAGGCATACAATGCCTACGTAGGCCTACATCCCGCACATACCCAGACAATCAGTTTCTCTTTCCTTCAAACACTGCCACGACTGTGCTTGATTCCCACTACACAGTCGCATACCAACACCAGTCAGTCACCACTATGTAGGCCTACCTTTGCTGATGCAGAAGAAGCATGCTATGATGCAGAGTCCCCTCAAAGTTCCCATCCTTTGGCTATGCGTTCGTCGTCTGTTCTTTTCGTTTCAAACGATTTCGCAAGAAGAATCACTCCATTTCCTGTAAGTGTACCGGGGTTGGAGTTCCGTCGCTGTCTTGGCTGACCCTTCCCAGGTTTTGAACCTTCCGTCTCCGGTCGACCGAATCTGTTCCAGGAATTGGTTTCAAACGAGACCGAAGCAGACAAAAACGGATCTGATGACGTTTCTAGGTGAAACAACACGAAGACAAGACCTCTGTACAGTAGTTCTTCCCTTTTAATAGTTTTCACCTGGTAATACACTACACCTTATCAAGAAACAATAGAGTAAAGCGACACACAAACTGACATAATGGAAAAGATATCGTTTTTATAACCAATCGGGTCACCGTCTGATTGCCCGCGGCAATCACAGCGACATCTTTTGTCATTCTCCGCAATCATAATTCCAGTTTAGCGAGTACAACATTCTCTGAACGACCGCTGCTGCGTAGCTTACCACATGCCTTGCGACTGCGCCTCGCTAAAGCCCTGTTCACACTGCATGCGCGGTGCGATCTGAACAAAGGATTACAACCTTCTTACCGCATCGCGTCGCACCGCACCGCAAGTGTGAACAACAATCAGGCGCGAAAAAATTCGCATCGTACCGCGTCGCACCGCGCCTGCAGTGTGAACAAGGCTTTAGCCATCGGCCTTCCCCTCATCCAATGCAGGAATGAAGGTTCTCCGGTCCACACAAAAGATCACTAGGGGCACGTTTGATTGAATATGAAGTAAGACCATAGGCTACTCTACATCAGAGCGTAGGCCTATTTGGTAGTGTCTTCCTGGTAGTGTAATAGGGCTGATACTTCAGTCAACCACTTCCCCGCCGGTACAGCAACATGACAAGTGCTCTTTACCGGTGCCGTAACTGTTCAGGGAACTTGAAATACAAAAGAACGTGTTGTGACGTCATACAATAAGGTGCTAAGTTAGCAATCGTCGTATCCTCATCAGGCAATTAGCGAGTTTCTGTTTTCAGGATCAGGAGAGTCAGGGTTACCGAGAAACGGCTGGTGTTATATGATACAACATGAAGATAGAGCGACGATCCCTTCATCATCATAGGTGTCCCTTATTATCACTTCATCAACCATCACGTTATTTTTAGTGTTTTCTTTGTCCAAAGACATCGAGGTGACAATTTATACACGTAAGTCATCTTCATGTGACGATAAACAGGGTATCTACGAAGAATGACGTGTCGAGGTTCAGACCTAACGCAGAGTTTGTGAAGGATGAATCTCGCTGGATGCCTCTTAGTTGAAGAAGACGTTCGAGAACCAACTCACCAGTCCAACGTCCTTGAAAGTGACAACCGAACGG
>NMRB01000074.1:100200-174724 GCA_002633025.1 Notospermus geniculatus
GGGGGGTTCTGCTTATTCTCATTGCGGTCAAGCCTGTGTGTCACACTGTCACATTGTACCAAATCCAAGAAGTGTACCAACTTCTGTTGATATTTCACTCTAGTTTGTCCGACCGGTTGGATAGAAGAAGGTAGAAATTGCTACGTCACGTCAGGTTATCCAATGACAAGAATGGAAGCAGAAATCTTCTGCCGGGAAAAGGACACGTATCATGGTCACGTGATAAGCGTTGATGATGATGCTGAGCATGCGTGGCTGGAGAGGGAGCTCAGGGTGAGGAAGATAGCGGAGGTGTGGATACAAGGTCTGACTGATTCAAAACTACCATACGCTCGATACAAGCCAGGTAATGTCATCAAGGGAGGATGTATTGCGTCATCTGAACCTTAGAAAAGTCATCGGTCATGTGAAGTTGTGAATCAGTAAGCCGCCCTTGAGAACAATATGAAAGCGTGAAGCAAGTCACATTCTTGGAGCGGTCCCGATCGTCCTGCTATGCCTTCCACTTTGGAGTTAGTGCTAAATCTCACTTCGCTTGATCTTGCTTTCAGAGGAAGGGACTCCCGACCAATGCCTGTCATTCAGCCGAGACATCAACATCTCCTCTCGGTACATCTGGAAAGGACAGCCGTGCAACCAGTCACTGCTTGTTGTCTGTGAGACCATCCCGAGTAAGTTGAGTCGCGATTTCTTCATCACTCGGAGTAGCCATCCCCCTATAGCATACCGGTATAGCGGGTTGGGGTATATCCTCGTAAGGTTTGGTGTGTTTCGTCGCAGTGCTTTGTTTTGGGGGAGGGGGTGTCAGGTTTGTTGGCCTCACACCCAACCTTTGGGAAGATCATGGACCTGGGGGAAAAGATGCCTTTGATCTTGTTCTCTCTTCCTGCTCTTCGAGGCCACACCACCGTCGAATTGAATGGTCGAACCGGCTGGGGGAGTCTACTCAGGTACTTTACAATTCCATGATCATAAACCAGCTGGGGTTTGGTTCAGGACAGGATCTTTGGAAATACCAACTGAATGTAATTGATCTTTCTGATACAGGTAAAGAGGTTTTCACAATCGGAGAGCTGGAGGAGACAACCGCAGATAAAACGGCCCCGAAGTTGATACTCCTGCCCAGCACACTTCCGACCAATGGTAACTTACGGAGGATTGTCTTCAAGAGGGAATTACAGGCGAACTTCACCTTCTCTGTTTGGGGGAACCAGGACGGTTCAACTTGGCACCGACGATGGAGCATACCAGTCACTGGAAGAGAACGTGAATCTATGGTCATTGACTTTACCGTGTTCGAAGGCGAAATGTTCGGCATTGAGAGCAGTGATGGTTTTCCCATCTCGGGCAAAGAAACAGGAGTAGACTGTAAAGGGGCCTCAACTGCGGGTGACGAAAGCTGTGCCTGCCTCGACGCCATTTTGATAAATGATACATCCGAGATCTTTAGGGAGGCAGACGATATCATCAATAAGACCGTATTAGCATCCGTTGGGGAGAGGCGATGGAGTATCGGTTTGCAGTTTGTGGTGGAGATTGAACCAGATATACCAGGTAAGTTTCGGCGGTCGGAATCGTCGCCCATACTTCTTTCAATCCAAGGCACGTTGCCAACAGATTCTGCAATTTTGATGGCTGGGCATCATCGGGAAAGTAGTGGACCGCCGTTGTTCACCATGCAATCCCTACAATATCTGCACTGATGTGCCACCACTTTCTCAAATTCGCCATCTTCACAAGGCAGCCTTCCGTGCTACGATGAACCTTTGTAATATAAAACCCAACCAATTAGAATAGGTCTTACATGTCCCACAGTAACCAGACTGTGGTCTTCGTTGTTTGTCTCTTCAGATTACGAACTGACCAGGAAAACAATCGGTTATTCCACCGACAAGCTGTTCGTCCACGTGTCTAAGAACACTGGCTTCAACGTGAAAGACAACATGCCACGGTTCAGGCCCGTCCCTGACGCCCGGAACGTGCCTGGCCTCATCATTTTCACTGCGCACCTGGATGCTCTGTTTGTGTCAGTCAGAACGAAGCTGAACGTATCAAAAGTCCAAGTTTATGGAAACAGAGGTAGGGGATCTTTTTACACCTCCACCGGATAGTTGCTGTTTCAAGTTTTCTGAAGTATTGTACACTCAATTAAAACTTCATCTTCAACGAAACTGAGAGTTCTTCTACTTCTTTAGCACAAACAGAGGTATACCAGCAGCCCAAGAAGACCCTTAACCTGCCCGATTATTCGTATGGCATCGGCTCGGGTATTGGCGGCCAGCCGGCTGGAGAAGAAGCAAAGCATATCACAGATGGGGATGCGTCAACCTGCTATCGGGGGTATGGAAGTGGTGTGCCGCAGATAGATTTAGGAACAATTTATTCCATAAAAGAAGGTTGGTGGTACTATCTGGATCCATTTCTCTCATTCGCTCGACCAAGCCTCAATTTTTCATGCATCTCGTTCCTCCTTGGCAACCAAACCCCGTGGCACACTTCGGCTGCTCAAGCTGCCGACGACACCACTGTCACCATGTTGTTGTTTGACCGTCTCGTTCCTTCCATTTTCTAGAAGGGAGGAGTCTTTGGGGTAGAATTTTCAATAGACAGTCAGCACAACTACGGGAAATGCCAACCACTATGCCTCACATTTCTGCAACACAAACAACCAAAGTGTGCACTGGCAAGAACCAAACATCCCAAAACGTAATCCTCACGGTGTGATTCGAACTTTCATCTTTAGCTCGTGCTGTTGTGCGCGGCCTGCCAACCACCCTGCAGACTGGCCTGGTGCGGCTCTTCGTCACCATCGGACGGCAATACAAGTTCTCCACTACATCCTGTAATGGTGGAGATATACGTCGCACGGCCAACTCCTCTGAGGCGAGCGTAGTCTACAAATGTAGAGGTTTCGTCATTGGAAACACGTTGTCCTTCCACCCAGACCTTCCGCCTGACGTGGCCTTGGAGATATGTGATTTTCAAATGATAGGGACAGGTAAGAAGGGAGAGAAATGCCATTCAAGAGGCCTCTTAACAGCTGGCAATAGATATGTATTTTGGGGGGGGGGTCCACGCACGGAAGTAGAGATGACTTTTGCGCATTATGCAACGTTGTCGGTTTGCCCTGAAGAAAACGTTCTTGGTTCCAGTATGGCATCAGAAGCCAGTCGGGCTTGCCTCTGGTTTACTCAGGAACGCGAATATTACGGCCAACTCTGAACAGGACAACCATGAGGCATGGAAAGGGCGGCTGCACTTTCCTGGAGGTTGGTGTGGGGACACCAAACAGAGCAACCATTACTTAGAGGTAAAGCATACTCGAAAAACAATTTGCTTTTATCAGCTTCACAGTTTTCCTGTCAGTGATTTCCTGTCATTTGAGAGACAATACTTCGAGCAGGTAACGGCGGCCGGTGCCGTAAATTGTGTATGCTTTGGATCGTAGCATCTCCATCTTGTATGACTTGACCAAAGTTACAGAAGCTGGCTGTAATGTGGAGTCCGCTGCGTGTTCTCTGCGCTGCTCCAAGCAAGTCAAACAAAACTGGCTGCACTTGCAGGTGAACTTCAACTCACCGATGAGGATAGGCACGTTTTCGGTTCAAGGCGTTAGAAGCGAGGGCGTTATCGGGTATGGAATCGCCTTCGGGCTGAGATACGAGGTTAGAGAGGACGTTTGGGAATGGTACGAAGAGATTCCAAGGCAGAGAAAGGTAATCAATCTTTTCATGTCCTTCACTTCTCTCCTGGGCGAGCCGCCATCCCTCTGCCATACTCAACATGCAGACGCTCTTCGTCAGTTTCCCCAGAAGCTTCTCCACCATCCATCCTTCCTTGTTGTTCGACTGGAGTTGGTAGAGTGCAGGGTGAGTTTAGCCAAAGTGTAATCACTACCCAGGTAACGTGAAAGTGTCCATCTCCAACTCATACTGTACTGTTTCTCACTCAGTCGAGTGTTTCAACGGTCCAACGTGGGTCGTGTTTGAACTTGCTACCATCTTCTGACAACTCCAGGTATTTTCCCGAGACGACGTCGTTGGTGTGGATGAAGAAAAGTTTTTTCCTTTGAAGAAACCTATCACTGCCTCAAGATTCCGAGTCTATATCCTTGAATATGTTAGTGCTCCGTGTCTGAGGCTTGAGCTGTACCAGCTGGACCCTGAGTATGGTAGGTAACTTTCGTAAGTAGACAACCCGTCGTCAAACCTTGGGATCAGTTTCCCCACCTTCTCTTCCACAGGCAAAAATGTTGGATGAAAATTGGATATCCAGGCATTTTCTACATCCATTTTTCATCAACCGGATGAAAATTGGATATAGAAAATGCCTGGATATCCAATTTTCATCAGAAATGTATTTCCATATTATATCAGATCTATATCCATTTTTCATCCAACAGGTTACATAATATTTTCATCCCATATTTATGAAATTTGCATATTGGTATGGATGATAGTGGTATAATGTTGCAAGTTGAGTCCGTTCTTGCATTTTCATGGCTTTACTTTTGCTCTGCTGCATAATGGTTTTTTAGGAAACTAATCTGATATAAATTTTATGATGAAAATCTTATAGATAGCATTTTCTATATCATTTTTCACTTGGTTTGTATATCCATTTTTTATCAGATTCATATCCAATTTTCATCCAACATTTTGCCTGTGAATCCATGGCCATATGAACAGCAACATTAGTTCTTGTGCCATCTCTAGCAGAAACTTGGGAGGTGCTGGTTAACTTGAAGCAAGTTCCCTTACAGCCATTATCTTTAAGACTTTCAGGAAAGGATGCTGGTGAATTCGACGGATCCTACAGTACTTTTGTCACCGAACTTCCCCTACTACTATGGCCATGACCTGACATACACTTGGGACATAGCTGCGCCAAAGGGCTCGTTCATACGGCTTATCTTCGATCATCAGAAGCTGGCTGAGAACACAATACCGAAGGTACATAAAGGGCCACAGAAGAATCTTTCATGCGTAAGACAAAGGTCGACCCATCTAAGAGACCAAAGTAAAGTGAACCATTCCATGGGCTTTCCACAGACTGGGCCCTTCTGATCAGAGAATCTATCGTCGAATTGACATTTCCGTATCCGTACATCATCACCTTCTCTCTCTTTTCAGGCATTGCAGTCGAGCTGGCTGACACCAGCTTGTGAAGACAGGTTGACCCTAGAAGAGGTGTCTGGAGAAGACGTCCTGACATTATACCAGGGGCGAGCACTCCCTATGTGGGTTTCATCAACGTCACAAGTAAAGGTTCGATTACAGTCGTGTAATCAGTATAACTACCAGCTACTTGCTGGTGTGAGGGCCAATATAAGTGCCCTAGGTATGTATCGCATCATGTCAAGTCCTTCAGAGGTTGTTTGCTTTGGCGGTGATCAGAATACGTCACTGAAGATATTTTCACAACAAAGCTTTTGGGTCTCAGACACCAGAATCCCAATGTCCTCAAATCGATAATGATCTGCTAGACTAAGCAAGATAAGAGGAAAGCTCACAAGCAAGACAAGGGGATGGGGTTCTGCTGAATACCATGATATTGCGAAAAGCTCAAAGAACATCCCCATTCCCTGTACAGTGGTTGACCTTCCTGGCTGCAATTGGCCAGTTAAGTCCAATAAAGATGAATGACGATGGCAACATGGAAAACAGTAAAAACCAGTGAGTGCACAGTCACCTTGCTAACCAACCTCAACCTTTTCAGCATGCCCGGGATTCTACCGAACTTCCTGCTCAGCCCCTGTCATCATGGACTACGATGACAAGTGCGGCCACCTTGCCTCTCCACTCTTCCCACTGCCTTACAAACCATCTGAGCCTATGAACTGCCAGTGGATCATCAGGACGACCTTCCGCTATGTCAATCTGACCTTCGAACACTTCAACATTCCGGGACGTGATCCCGAATGCAAGCAGGGAAGGCTAGAAGTGTACGGAGAGGAACAAGTGAGCCCGGAGACGCTTCTGGATTACTACTGCAATGAGAAACCGCCGCCTTCGGCTCTGGCCTCCGACTGGAATATCATGGTGATCGTTCTGAAGGTGCAGGAGCTGCTGGAAGATGAAGGATTCTCTGCGAGTTTCAGATCCGTTGGGTTTGACTCTGCATATCAGAGGAATGACGCAAAAATGGGTAAGTCTGTCCTGAAATTGGATAAAACAGAAATACCTAGTCACTTTTTTGTTAATACGAAAGGACGATGTAGAACCTTCTTATGGGTGGCGTCCACTAGAGCGCCGACAAGATTAGGAAGGGTTGCGGAAGCAAATTATGCCATTTCGGCATCCTTTCCGCGTCAGTCGCGAAAAAAAGTGTGCGAATCATCGTTTCCTGGGACATTACTACGAATCTCTGCAGACATACCTGGGAGTGTCCCAGGAAGCAATCGTGAAGGGCGCGAAATGCTGCTGATCGTAGCAGGACAGCGCGGACACATCTAGGATCACACCAGGAGTAGTAAAATCATGGACTAGGACAATCGGGTAGATATGCGGACAATATGAGGAAATAATTCAAGGTTATAAATTCTGCGCCGAATTTGGATTTTTCTCATATGTCTGCTAGCCGTCATGGAGTTAGGAAAAACGGCCACACTGAAAAACGTTACACCGGCCATAAACTCCTCCACGCCGCAACCTGTTGACCTTTCCGTGTCTTGTCCGCAAATGTCTTGACGGCTTCGCGCACTCGCTTATTTTGATCTGCATCGGCTCCGCGCTTTCCTGAAACAGTCCGCGTGGCTTCTGCTTGCCTTCGCGAAGCTGCCCGCACCGCGGAAGCTTTCAGGAGCGTTTGCAGAAGTGTTACAGAAAGTCGGGATGTCCTGAAGATGTCCGCACGACAATGCAGACAAGTTGCCGAAGGTGTCGGGAGGTTCATTTCCGCGTCGAAATTTTGGTCTCGATCAAAATTTGGATGCGGAAATTTCGCCCTCTCCCGAACGTGCGGAAATGCCGGGAACTGCTTAGGAATGATAAAGACAGTGAACGGAATCTTTCAAGAATATGCGGCGAGGTTGCGGAATTGCTAAATTTGCGTTCCGCGTCTTGTCCGCGCCCTAGTGGACGCTAGGTTTAAGGGAGCCTCTTTGGCGAAGTTGATCCGGTATCCCTGACATGCAGTGAAGAACGTCCCATTTCCGTAGGCCTGAGACTGGGTGAGTCTCCCGTGGTTGTCTCATGTTACGAATGACTATGGCATTAGCCGGCAGTTATGGGCAGTGCTCAGCTCGTAGCCATAAGAACCAGTCTTGACGGCTGCAGCTTGCCAGTCTAATCTCCGTCAAAGGAAATCCAAAACTTGGTGAAACTCCTCAAGTGGCTCAATTTGATACCCAGTGATGCTGATTCAGCTAGCACTGACACGGACGACCTTTTTACCCTGTGTTTACACTTCTTCTCCAGTCAAGTATTGTGGTGAAGTGGGCTGGGACTACTTCAGCGGTCATTGCTACAAGTTCGTGCGCGGAATCCCACTGAAGTGGCAAGAAGCAGAACAGGAATGCTCAGGAAAGTTCGGTGAAGAGACCCACTTGGCCAGTATCAGGACGAAACAAGAATTATCCTTCCTTCACAACATGCTGGCTAAGGTGTGGATCGAGAACAACACACAGCCTTTTGTCTACATTGGTAAGTAGGGTTGGCCTAAGTAACTGACCCATTTTGGCTGAGGTGTGGATGAGAACTACTACATGAATCCTCGTTACTCGAACAAAAAAATGTCTCTTTTCTTGTAGGGTTCAACGACCAAGAAAAGGAGGGTGTTTTTGAATGGACGGATGGTGGAGCAACAAGCTTCATAGCATGGTAAATACACGGCCTGAGCGCTCAGAGTCTTTGTCTTTGACAATCCTGGAATAGGCAGCTCGGCCCAAACAAGAAGCTTTGGATCTTAATGATCTGTTGCTTTTGGGATATCCCAGTGCTAACCCCCTAGTTTAGATCGTGTTTTTGGCCAGAATGATGTAGGATAATGGCTAGCTAGTCACGTTCCAGCGACAAGGGCGCCTTTCGAAAAAGAAAAGAAAACTAGCTGTACCTTCTCTTAAAGGGATAGTCACCAACCTGATGGAGGCAAGTTGGAGAACTGTGGTATCCTCAACCTCACAAGGCTCTGGTCTGAAGAGAACTGGAATGATATACCTTGTGGAAGAGTCCTGACAGATCAGTTCTTATGCAAGAAACCTGCACTTGTGTCGATGCTGCCAGGTGAGTACTGTCAGAAACAATGACAAGCCTTGTGGCGACAAGGTTCACAAGGTGACTTCAGGGGTGGCATTCAATGTGATTGTGGAAAACAGGCCGGTTGAAGGATAATTCGTCCTCCTCCTCGATGATTCGTCCTCCTCCTCGATGGTTGGTCCTCCTCCTCGATGGTTCGTCCTCCTCCTCGATGATTCGTCCTCCTCCTCGATGGTTCGTCCTCCTCCTCGATGGTTCGTCCTCCTCCTCGATGGTTCGTCCTCCTCCTCGATGGTTCGTCCTCCTCCTCGATGATTCGTCCTCCTCCTCGATGGTTCGTCCTCCTCCTCGATGGTTCGTCCTCCTGCTCGATGGTTTGTCCTCCTCCTCGATGGTTTGTCCTCCTCCTTGATGATTCATCCTCCTCGATGGTTCGTCCTCCTCCTCGATGGTTCGTCCTCCTCCTCGATGGTTCGTCCTCCTCCTCGATGGTTCGTCCTCCTCCTCGATGGTTCGTCCTCCTGCTCGATGGTTCGTCCTCCTCGACGGTTCATCCCCTTCCTCGATGGTGCATCCTCCACCATTGGAACCATTGTCGGGGCAAGATGTGAAATTTATTGACATCCAGTAGGCCCTACATTGCAATGTCTCTGATTTTGTCTTTTCGGATCTCTTTCAGTATCAAGCATAGAATCCTTCTTCAACCAGAGCGAAAACACACGATGTGGTCCAAAGCTTCATCAATGTCAAAACAACGAATGCATACTTTCTCATCAAGTGTGTGACGGTAACAACAATTGTCGTGATGGAAGTGATGAGATGGGGTGTGGTGACTCGTGCCGTGAGGGGAGTTTCGTCTGTGCCAATGGTGAATGCATCTCTTCATTGCTGTACTGTGACTACAGGGCTGACTGCCAGGACGGGTCAGATGAGACAAAGTGCAGTAAGTGCAGATAACCGTGTTCTACATGTAGTTCTAGCCTTACAGGCAATGTCGTTCGAAAAGCATCCCGAACTCGTGATCAGTAGACTGACACCTTCGGTTGAGATCAGTACTGGAACCTTAAAATTAATTCACCATTCCGGCATCTCGCACATGCATTGTAACAGACAACATACAACCTCACCTGGTATGAATGTCCAGTTTTGCCTGGTAGTATTGATACGGGTGGTCCGTTACCCTCCCTTTCTAACTAATCGTCGTACCGATACTCAATTGTCCTAATCACACACTCCAGTCTATCCTGATTGCCAAAACTCTGAATTCCGGTGCGGAAACAGCGAATGCATACCCATGGACAAATACAACGACCAGGTGACAGACTGCCCAGGTGGCGATGATGAGGATGGTTTAGATTGTAAAGGATTCATGTGTTTCGACGCCACGTGTTTGCCTTCGTCTCTCAGATGTGACGGGTTTAAAGACTGCACTGGTGATGCAGGGGAAGACGAACTCAATTGTGGGAACCATGACTGTAAGTCTAAACTGTAACACATCTCAACTGCCTTCTCTTTGGCTCCTTGCTTTGAAAGCTGATATCCGACTCCAGAACGCTAGAATATTCATCCATGCTGATGTTGCTGTTGCTCAAACGTAAATGCTTGACATACCATCATTCATTCTCAGTGGCCAATTCTACATTGATCACCGACGTCACCACGAACGACAATCTTACATTAGAGCTGCAGCACTGTACCAACGGACAGACTCTTGACGCTCCCGCTAGATGTCTTTACGACCACCAGGAAACTGGCTACCCTGCTGGATGCAGGGACCTCTCACACCTCAGAGGATGCGGTACGTGGCCTTCCAGTTTTCACCTTAAAGAGAACCGCTGAAGTGACTTTTTGTCCAAAGAAGTTAAATCGACTCGCTCTTTGGATTGATGTGACATACAGCAACCAGCCGTAGATCGTTCAATCTACTGCTGATCTTCATTGATATTGCGGGTCTGAAGCAAAAGTGGGTTCAGAAGGGTGACTCATTGGTCGAACACATACGTCTATCTTAGTGGTCACATCCATTAAAATCAAAGCATTCCTCTTCAGAAACATTCCAGTGTCCTCCGTCATACTTCAAGTGTCATAGCTCATACTGCATCCCTGCCAGACTTCTGTGTGATGGCCGCCCAGACTGCCCCAACAAGGATGACGAAGTCTCTTGTAGTGAGTATTCCACTTAAGGTGTGCTGATCGGGCATTCGATTTAGGTGGAGGTCGCAATGGATCTGTTACAGCCTCTAAGACAAAATGTAAGAGTGTTGATCTTTAAGCTTATGGACCACCAGCCTGTGACATCATCGGAGAATGCCGTATGTAGTGCCAATGATTTTCTACCGAACATTGTCCAGAGCCTTGTCAGACTTGTAATCTACTTTCAGGCGAGTACCAATGTCCCGGTATGTACAGATGTTCGGGCGGGAGCAGGTGTATCTTGCAAGATGAAGTCTGCGATGGAACTCAGCACTGCCCACAGGGTGACGATGAGCACTATTGTTTTGGGGAAACCTGTCCTCATAACTGCCAATGCAATGGCTTGCACTACAGCTGCACATCTGGGGGACTGACTAGCATTCCAAGGAACATCTCCAAGCACGTCCGGATTCTGAATCTCATGGGTAATAGAATCTCTTTCGACAAGACTTCCTTCGCTGGGTATGATTACCTCGGCGAGTTGCACCTCTCCTCGAACGACCTGACTGACTTGCCACTTGCCATGTTTGAAATGACCAAGAACCTTTACCATCTGGACCTCTCAAACCAGCGCATAAAGCGAGTGGAGAAGCAGATGTTTATAGGTTTAGACAACCTCCGCGTCCTGAATCTCTCCCTAAACCAGATCGACATTGTGGATGCTGATGCTTTCTCGAGTATGCCAAGTCTTCAGGAGCTCTATCTGCAGGGGAATCCGATGAACTCCTTCTCGAATGAGATCTTCCAGAGTCTCAATAAGCTGACCGACCTGAGGACCGACAAGTACAAGTTCTGCTGCTTGGCGAAGATGGTTGATGCGGATCGCTGCTTCCCTCAGCCAGATGAGTTCTCGTCTTGCGCAGACCTGATGCGGACGACAGTGTTAAGATTCTTCATGTGGATTCTCGGCGGCCTAGCCCTGGTGGGCAACAGTCTGGTTATCATTGTAAGAGGCTGCTTCAAGACACTTTTCAATTCATCAAACGCAACACTAGCATCAAGTCTTGCTGTCTCAGACTTTCTAATGGGAGTGTACATGTTCATCATAGCAACAGCTGATGTCATATTCCGTGACAACTACGTGGCAAACGCTGATTGGTGGAAAGAAAGTGATGTGTGTCGTCTGGCTGGCTCCTTGGCGACGATCTCAATGGAAGTGTCTTTGTTTACACTCGTTATGATGACTGTGGACAGGTTCCTTGCGGTGGTCTTCCCTTTCAGTTCTCTGAGGATGAGCAAGAAATCAAGTCGTTTTGCTGTAGGGGTCAGTTGGGTCGTCGGGATCCTCATTGCGGTCATCCCACTCCTCCCTTTCAAATACTTCGCTGGTTCCTACTATGCTCGGTCTGGGGTCTGCCTCCCTCTCCACCTGACCAGAGCGTCATGGCCAGGCTGGGAGTATTCAGTAGCAATCTTCCTTGGCTTGAACCTGATTGGCGTGCTGATCATGGGGACCCTGTACCCGTGCATGTACCTGACCGTGCGGCGGACGTCACGGCAGGCTGGGAAGAAAACCGACAAGGAGTTTGCTATTGCCCGAAAGATGGCACTCATCGTGCTCACGGACTTTCTGTGCTGGATGCCAACAATTCTGTTAGGTATGCACTTTTTTAAGCAAGCATTTCAAAGATTGACCACAAAATGACTTCACTGCATCTAGAATAACCTCATCGACAGTACCGGGATTCGAACCCACGCCTCCACATAAGGCAACACCGCCAGCATTGAGGGAAAGCGTGCATTGAGGGAAAGCCAGCATTGAGGGAAAGCCCTCAATGCTGGCGGTGTTGCCTTATGTGGAGGCGTGGGTTCGAATCCCGGTACTGTCGATTGGCATACTGACCAACATAGCAGACCTATGATGATTTCTAGAATAACCTCAGTTGAAGAAGATCACCAACTAGTACACATTTCATCAGCTGGGTGGATAGGCATCATGAAATATCGTCCACTCAAAGCCTAATAGGGACTCCTTCTTTGACAACTTTCAGGTATAATTGTCTTGGTTGGTGAAATCCCAGTGCCAAGTGATGTCTATGCCTGGATAGCGGTCTTGGTTTTGCCTATCAACAGTGCTCTCAATCCATTCCTCTACACGCTGTCGGTCTACGAGTCTATCAGGTAAGATTGATTCCGGACGACGCATTGGATGTTTCTCTACTACTATGACCACCAGATCATAGCTCTACACAGCCGATGACTTCATGGTCCTTACAATACCATTCAGTAAGAGATTCTGCTATGTGAAATATGTCTTGTTCAGCATTCTCTGATGTTGTTACGCATGATATCAGTCCATTTCCGTTTCGGGCAAAGAATTTCATCCAGTCTTAGCTTTCCTTCTCACCATTCCAGGGAGAAAAAGATCATTAAGAGCCAACAAAGCAGTCAGCAAGGCCAGGCAGTGGGGCGAAGGAACCGTAGTAGCTCTGACGGTACGTGGGAAATGCACTGCATAGCCTACACATGACGCTATACATGTACATGTACGCCGAGAAAATGTATCTACATGTGAAGGGGACTGCCAACTGCCGTAAGGTACAAATGGCGGTAGTCTGGGAATGGGAGGTTTATTACTGTTACATTGTTGTTTTGAATACACATCACGTCTCATTACAGATGGTGCTAAGTTTTCTTCATCAAACGGAACCTCGAATACGGCATCAACTTACGTGGTCTATACTCCGGGCTCGAATATCCTACCGTACACACAGGAACACGACATGGTCCTGGCATCCGCCCTTCAAGAGTTTCAACTCACTTTGATGGACTTGTTCGTGACGGTGCAGGACATTGCCAAGGCCCTGTCGGTCCTCCACGATCATGATCTCTGTGCGAAGATGGTCGACGTCAGTAACGTGGCGGTCAGGGGCGACACGAAGGTAGGCAACGATAGCCTATTGTAATTCTTGATGCATTGCAATGCTGGGATCAGGAATATTCCAAAGAGGACAATAGGAGCTGTTGGTCAGTTGACCAATAGGAGTCACTACGGTCCAATTCAATGCCGAGCAGATCATCCATAGTTGATTGAGCACCAATCAGGAGAATTTTATATTGTATTAGTCCGCTAGAACTATGGCGTCTTTTGGCGATAAGCGAGGCTGACTGCTCCTATTGTTAACACATTAACCCCTAAATGCCCCAATCATGATTGATTTTAACTGTGTTTCATGTTGTTTGACTTAGGCCTGCTCTCTCAACAATGGCCCCGCTACGACATGGTTCTTCTGTCTTGCAGGGTGCTGACAGGATGGTTGTGACTGGTGCCTATCTCTCCCTCATCCCGTCTATCGCCTATGGCGCTGCCAAGGAGCGAGACATCGTGGAGCTGGGGGAGCTGACCAAGAAGTTGTTACGTTACCACGCCACGCAGAAGCAAAACAAGGGAAAATCTCGCTCTTAAAGGGCCTCTAGAGGCAGCTTTTTTTAGTGCATGTTGATATGATTACTAACACAGAATTGGTGGCATGAGGATCCAACTTGAGCATCAATTTTGAAGTAAAATTTCATCAACATCAACAATTCATCCACAATTCACGAGTTCATGGTTACTTGCACCGCCTGTTGTATATTGGCAGTACTGTTAGTAGCCCAATAGTTAACGTCTTCACAGTGTGGCGTGGCAGGCTGCCTCGGGATCGAGAGCTTGGATGGTGGCGCAGTGGCTGAACGTCGGACTTACGGGTTCGATACCCGGCCGAGTAGCCGTTGAAACAGGATTTTATTCTTGCAAACAGCGGGGCTGTACTACTGGGTAGGCCTTTGACACGTAGGCCTATAGGGGTATGAAGATCCTGAGCTTTGTCGGTGACAGCGATGTGGAATCCTAAAGTTTATTACCTGCTATTTCTGTTACTAGGATATCGAACGTGAGTCAAAATGCTGTATGTACTCGATATGAGGGATGCGGGTCGGACCCAGTCTACGCAGTGTCAGCTCTCGTTTTCCATTTTGTCCACCTGCAGGTCTTGCGAAAGACAGTGCACAGATTGCAATAAAATATTCATGAACAGTTGTACTGCATCTCAGACACCGGAACCCGTATGCATAAAAGGTGGAATAAGCTTACCTGGAATAAGATTACTAGTTTTGCACCTTTATGCATACGGGTCCTGGGTTGAAAGCTGATTGCTGTCTCTGCAACGTGAAAATAAAGTTTATCTGTAAGCTTCTTGTTATCTCTTCCCTTTCACCAGAGAAATGGACTGTGTTGAATACAATAGGTGGTGCTGTTCTGGGCCCATGTTCCCGAAGCCGTCGTAAGGTTAACGATGATCGTTAACCTTAAGCCTCGCTTATGTCGCCCTACGCTGTGATAGAAATAGCGTCAACAAGTTGCAACTGATAACTTATGTCGCCACCGACTAGAAAAATACCGATCGGTCGCAACTAGTTTATCGTCGTCTTTTGAGTGCTTATGTCTACACTGATTTCTTTTGATTTTAAGTAAAACGTGCTGAAGTTGAACACGTGCGATTTTCTGGATCTGGATATTTGTAGTTTCCAACTAGTTACTCGCTGACGCCCGAGAGCTTATGTCACCTAGTAGTTGTGACTGATTAGTTCCAACTACGCGCCGATTATCAGTTGCCAACTAGTTCTGACTGTACGTAAGGGCGACATAATACCCCCATCACACTGAAGTCGTTCTCAAAACGTCCTGCACCGTCCTAAAAAGGTCGTAAAACGGGCTAGCACGTGTACCCTTGGCCAAATAATGCTTCGATGTACTGGAGCACCCTTCCCATCCACGAAGTTCGTAAAAAGACTCTAAAACGTTGCCACTACGTCCACTCCGTTCGCACACAGTTTGAGCCCGTTCGGCAAAATTTTCAAGAACGTACTGAGAACTAGCTCAGTGTGATGGGGGTATAAGCGAGGCTTTACGACGGCTTCGGGAACATGGGCCCTGTTCAGTCAGAAAGTTCCCCATAACATTAATCCGGAATGACGACTAACCTGATTGAATTGACTGATACTGAGTTTAAGTTAGACCAGCAAATTGAAATATTAGGATTTCGACAATGAATGCTTTTTTGTCCAATATTTACATCGGGATATTTCGGTTTATCTCGGAACTCCTCGTCTTCGACATGGCAATCGATACGTGTCCCACGCCACTGACGTAACTAGGTCATGATACCAGGGATAGGGTACATGTGTACCAGTTTGAAAGACTCTACAAGTAACTGCGTTGTTCATTGCCTTATCGGACCGATCAATTTCATTATCGTCACACTGACTCAGGGAAGAAGAAAGATAACACCTTTTTCATGATCAACTGTACTGTGTATACTCAGTTGATCACATTATTTGATCACGAAGAAGTTGTTATCTTCACTTCTTCCTGTCGGCAAGGCATCCATAATCGTTACATTGATCCATAATTATCAATGATAATTGTTTATAAATATAATGATAATCCCATTGTAATATCACATGCCATGTTTACGGTGGCCCATAAGGGACATTTATTTTTCATTTTATATTTTTAGTTTTTTTCGTACTTTTCTCCGTGGAATAAACTTTTCTCCGCGGAAATAACGTTTTTCTCCGCGGAAATAACCTTTTCTCCGCGGAAATAAAGTTAATTCCGCGGAAATAACTTTATTCCGCGGAGAAAACTTTTCTCTGCGTGGAGAAAACTTTTCTCCGCGGAATTAAACTTTTCTCCGCGAAATTAGACTTTTCTCCGCGGAATTATACTTTCTCCGCGGAAATAAACTTTTCTCCGCGGAAATAACTTTTATTCCGTGGAGAAAAGTTTTCTCCGCGGAATTAAACTTTTCTCCGCGGAAATAAAGTTTTCTCCGCGGAAATAAAGTTTTTTCCGCGGAAATAAAGTTTTCTCCGTGGAAATAACTTTATTCCGTGGAATACACTTGTCTCCACGTGGAAAAACTCAGGCTTTGATCAGCGATTTCTACAAAGTTAAATTCCGCGGAAAAAAGTTTATTTCCGCGGAGAAAACATTATTTCCGCGAGAAAAGTTTATTCCACGGAGAAAAGTACGAAAAAAATATAAATATAAAATGAAAAAAATATAAAATGAAAAATAAATGTCCCCTATGGGCCACCGTACATGTTAGAGGAAGAATCATAAGTTGTTAACCTTTTGTTCATATCAAACAGAAAGAGAAAACAGTCGACAGAGGTGCGAATGTTCTCAACGAAATGGCGTCAAAAACGACACTTTATTTCATTTTATGTTATTTTTCGGTGGCGAGAGTGCGAAGCAGTAAGTAAAAGTATAGTCTTCTATCAGGGGGAGTCAAGTACAAAAGAACTTTTCATTTACCGCATGCAAATTCTGGTTGTAACTGCTCTGTAGGGTACCATAAGACTCTTCCATGGTACTAGTATTTAAATGTGGGAGGGTCGATGACAGGCGTAAAGTGCCACACAAATTTCTCTATGCACCCATAATTAAAGGACACAAAGGCCCGTATTCTAGAAGCTTCCTTAAACCTAGCGTCCACTAGGGCGCGGACAAGACGCGGAACGCAAATTTAGCAATTCCGCATTCATTCCGCAACCTCTCCGCATATTCTTGAAAGATTCCGTTCACTGTCTTTATCATTCCTAAGCAGTTCCCGGCATTTCCGCACGTTCGGAGAGGACGAAATTTCCGCATCCAAATTTTGATCGAGACCAAAATTTCGACGCGGAAATGAACTTCCCGACACCTTCGGCAACTTGTCTGCATTGTCGTGCGGACATCGTCAGGACATCCCGCCTTTCTGTAACACTTCTGCAAACGCTTCTGAAAGCTTCCGCGGTGCGGGCACCTTCGCGAAGGCAAGCAGAAGCCACGCGGACTGTTTCAGGAAAGCGCGGACCCGATGCAGATCAAAATAAGCGAGTGCGCAAAGCCGTCAAGACATTTGCGGACAAGACACGGAAAGGTCAACAGGTTGCGGCGTGGAGGAGTTTATGGCCGGTGTAACGTTTTTCAGTGTGGCCGTTTTTACTAACTCCATGACGGCTAGCAGACATATGAGAAAAATCCAAATTCGGCGCAGAATTTATAACATTGAATTATTTCCTCATATTGTCCGCATATCTACCCGATTGTCCTAGTCCATGATTTTACTACTCCTGATGTGATCCTAGATGTGTCCGCGCTGTCCTGCTACGATCAGCAGCATTTCGTGCCCTTCACGATTGCTTCCTGGGACACTCCCAGGTATGTCTGCAGAGATTCGTAGTAATGTCCCAGGAAACGATGATTCGCACACTTTTTTTCGCGACTGACGCGGAAAGGATGCCGAAATGGCATTATTTGCTTCCGCAACCCTTCATAATCTTGTCGGCGCTCTAGTGGACGCCACCCATTAAGGGCAGAATACAAAAGCTTAAAGTGGACCTTAGAGTTAAGGAGGCTTCTAGAATACGGGCCAAAAATCACAACGTAGATAGTATTCAATTTCAGGCGAAGACACGGTTGTGAAGTCCCCCGGATTCCCGGGTAACTACACGACTGACAACGATGGCTGGTTCCAGAGGATAAACGTACCAAGCAACCAGAGGGTAAAACTTGTCGTCAACACGATGGATCTAAATCCAGATGATAAACTTGACGTATACAACGGCCACTACTGTAGTAGTATCATCCAGGGCAGTTATTTATTAAAAACGTACCAAGGGAGGGTGGCTAATCTTCCGGACATCGTGTTTGCGGATACTGATGAGGCTTGTGTTGAGCTACAGGCAAATAAAGGTGGAGGGAAAGGATTTTCACTGACTGTCATCGGTGAGTCCAGTTGTTTGTTCAAGAGTGGGCTTGTAGTAGCCTAAATGTAATGTATAGGCCTAGGCGATAGTCGAAGAAGAAATGCCAGTTTCCATGAAAGTGGCAACTGACTCTTGAAGGTACAGACAAAATCCGATCAAACATCAGTCGATTGCCGGGAGCTGACCCCGGCCTGTACCAGTGCATCATTGTGATCACTTTTCCACCAGTCCGCATCCTTAAAATGATTGAGAACATTCACCATTGGGCCAGTGAGCCGGTGACGTAGCGTAGGTCGTTTATTCGGTGAGCCATTAAGTCATCAGAAAACGGCTATGACAGAAATACGCGATTTTCACCACTGGTTGCCATGGAAACCGCGATATTTCAAATTGCCCAATGATGCCAAAGTGGCATCAGACGGATTCTGGTACAGGGGACCTTGAAGTTATAGAAAATGCAAAAAATTGCGTCCGGACCCTATTGCAACCTTATGTCCGAAAATCGGGTTTGGCAAACGGACTACTCTTTGGGGGTCTGTGAGCCGGCAGGGCCGGGGAGGAGGTGGTATAGTTATGTTCTTTTAGTTCATGAAACCGAATTACAACTTTTTACAGCGGCGGAAGGAACTATTTTCTTGTGGACGGGGATTTTTCAAGTCAGGCCCAATTGACGGGATCGATCTATTATAGCGTAAAATGTAATTTTCAACTTCATCATTCATTGCAAGCATCGATCTATTATAGCGTAAAATGTAATTTTCAACTTCATCATTCATTGCAAGCATGCATCTTGAATATATTACAGGTATCCCGGCATGCACCGGCTCCTACGAAAAAGAGTCAGGTGACGTCATCAGCCCGTATTATCCATCCGAGTATAAATACTCCACCAATTGCAGATGGTCTATTACAGTCCCAAAAGGTCAGCGTATTGAGTACAAGGTCAGAGACTTCGACCTTGAGGTCAGCAGAGGCTGCACGGAGAATTACATGATTCTGACTGACACCGTGGGATTCCAACCTCAACAGAAATTATGTCAGCCTGGGCGGAAGGGACAGACCATATACTCCAAGTCACGCGCGAGTGAGGTTGTCTTCTCGTCTGAGGAAAGGTTTTTGGGTTCCTTAAAGGATTCCGGTCACAAGGGTTTCTGGGTCAGATATCGAGGTACAATCAGAAATACACAACGTCCTACATTTGTTGCACCTTTATTGAAACAGATGTCCGCAGCCCTCTCGTTCCTTCATATTGTGCAACATCACGAGCCGACAGACGTAGCCACATTTTCCAAAGGCTTGCGCTCAACCGCACGACAAGAGCCGGAAACCGCTCTCAGGAAAACGGGCCCTTTCATCGTGACTGGCGTCAGCTTATCCTTCAACTTTTACTTACATGTAATTCAAATATTCGCTTCTTCTTGCTTGTCATTCAGGAGCCACTCTCTCTGCTCTCATTGGCGACAATACGCACCGCGACACCGGCTCCTTTTGGCAACGATCGTTGGTGTATCCTTTGAAGCCCTTTTTCATTTCAGCTGTTGGATGTAAAGCAGCGGAGATGTACACTGGCGTCGGCACGCTGACCAATCCGTCTGACGTCTACAATTATGGTTACATAGCCTCTTACCAATGTGCCAAGGGTGAACGATACCGGAATGGGGACTATGTGCTCCAGGTTACGTGCAGTGAGAAAGGAGTATGGGCAGGACAGAAGGAGCCCTGTGTAGGTACGGAAGTAGGGCCTACTAGTAAAACAATACATTCTATGCTAGAATCTTATTACGGTAACACTCTGACCGGCTTAAAAACCTTCTAGTATTTTGCCGAGACGAAGAGATAGCTGGGAATCCTACACGTCCTCTGTCTTTCCGACTTTCAGAAATCACATGCGGCATCCCCGATATTCCACAGGATGGCACAGTCAACTTCTCCAACAAAGACAAAATCGGCAGTCGTGCCAACTACGCGTGTAATACTGATTTCAGGCTGGTTGGACCCGCGGTAAGGACCTGCCAGGAGGATGGGACATGGACGGGGAAGGTGCCCATATGTAGAGGTAGGTGGGACGTCACTGACACAGTCCTTGGGGCCCACACAACGACTTGTCCGATTCGGTAGTTTTGACCAGGCGTGTGTGAAACTCTCACCCGTGTTCAAAACACTGTTTTCAACAATGATTTTGTTCTTTTGCACAATTCCTTAAAAGTACTGCATGTGGCTCTTTCAGCGCTGAACGCGACAGGATGTGAATTGCCAGGTGACCCCTTGCACGGCCGCCAAATCGTCACCGGCCGCTTTGACGATATTGGCGATAAAGTGAAGTTTGAATGTAACCCCGGATATGACATGATCGGGTCGTCGATCATAACCTGTGTAGAGGGATGGGTTTGGGATCGTGCACCTCCGAGATGTCAAGGTATGTTGGCAGAGATTGTAATGTTTAGGCATATACCTCACTACCCATTCGGATGGCGAACGCCGTTGGCTGACTCGAACCCGCTGACGAGACGATCGAAGATGGGACAGCGATCTCCCACTGAATCAAAAATGTTCACCTATAAATCGATTTGTGGTCTCCTCAGAGTTGCATACAAGAACTGCTTTGATAGCAAACACAGACCTTTGGGCTCAAGAAAGTTCACTTCCTTTCAGCGAAAACCTGCAAACTAGGACTCAAAGCGCCACCTAACGGCAGGATCGAAATTACAAGTAATACATATGGTTCGGTCGTGACGTACACCTGTAACAGTGGCTACTATTTGGATGGGGCGAGCGAACGGCAGTGCACTGCCACTGGTGAATGGAGCGATGAGACCCCCGTCTGCAAAGGTAAGTACCGGTAAACATTACGTGCATCCTCTCCAAGGTCAATTTGAAGGTCATTTGGGTCAATGCCCAGTTGTCGAGACGACAGGACGACACAACCCCCGTCTTGCTGAAGATGTTTTCGAATTTCGCGAAGACTAAGATCGCCTCTTTATCACCCACACATGTTGCATGTTTCAGTTATACGATGCAAGAAACCACGTGCACCAGCTTCCGGAAGTGTCACCGTTGGTGCTTTTGATTATGGCTCCACGGCCACATTCCACTGCGACCGTGGATTGGTGCTGAACGGTCCGAAAACCATCACGTGCCTGACGACTGGGGAGTGGTCGGATGATCCACCAACCTGCTCAGGTAAGCGCGGCTGTACCAAGACCTTCAAATGGTGCAACGAAACTTCGTCAAGGATCTGCCACTCTCGAAATAACTTTTGAAATGTTTGCTTGTTAAGCAGGTCGGCTTATCCAAGCGTGTGCTTTGCTCAGCAAGTTGACTCAAATTCTGATTTCTGATCGAATACTTGTACATTGCCAAGACAGTCCGTCGTATACCTACACATAGACGAATTCTTTACTATCACTTACTGGAGTATGCATCCATTTCCTTCTTTCAACACAGCGGCCAAATGTCCTGAACTGAGGCCCATCATAAACGGTCAACTGATGACATCGGGGAGAACCGTCGGAAGTGAAGCCATCTTCATCTGCAACCCAGGGTTCTTCTTCGACAAGGCGCATACTCTCAACAATCTTAAATTAGTTTGTCTAGAGGATGCAACTTGGAGTGGAAAAGTACGAGATTGTCTCTATGGAAGTGATGATGGAACATCGGGGTCCACGGATCGACAGAATGAAAATTCTACAGTCTTTGTTACGCCTGTGTATCCTCTGCCTACACACACACCGGTAACCACACCAACGACCCCAGGCTTTGTTGAACCGCTTTCTTCAGAAATAACTGTCCCGACACAAGTTATGACATCGATATCGGCAGTAACCAAACCAACCACTTCCGGCCGAGTTGCGCCTACCACCACACTTATAGGAGTCACATCAACGCAACCATTACTTGTAGAGCCCATACATTCGACGCCAGCTTTGCCTACGAATAAACCAGTTGCCAGATCAACGTATTCTGGACAGGTTCAGCCTTCACATTCTGTACTTGCTATCAGTTCAACAACGCATGCGTCCTCATCAACCATTGCAGGCATCACTAAGCAGACATGTTCTGCAACGACTGTGCTTTCAACAGCACAAGTGGCTTCTCCACCACTTCCAACATTTGTGCCCACTCTGATAGCCAGTGGACAGCCAGATTCTTCGTTGGAAACAATTCTAAGCACACAGCATGTGAAGGTTGAATCTACATGGCTTTACGTGCCTGCGTCCACGCCGACAACGCCAGCCACATCTGAACATCCAGATGAGTTTCTGACAACAAGTCAGGCGGTAGCTACGTCAAAGCATACAGATCAAGGGACAGAGATCATGTCTGAACGTCCTCGTATTCCAGTATCCACACGCCCGGATGCTGTCACACCTACTCCTCAGACGGCGTTGCTCTTGTTGAGTAGTCCAGCCCTAAAAAGATCCTCATCATCCACCTTGCATCAAGAATCATCATCATGGTATACAACAGACCTTGCCAGCACCAACTACAATATGCTCATTTCTCCTAGCCAGTCTGCATATCCCCTCCCTAACACAGCCGACACCAGAATGGAATCTGAAGTGTACTCCCTCCCTTCCACTACCCCAATCAGTATGGGAAGGATGACAACTCGGACGCCGAACAAACCATTATTACAACCGAGTGCGGTTGAACCAGGGTACTTCCCATCTTCTATCATTCCCTCTGCATTGGTTTCGTCGTCTCTTCCGAGTGGCGCTGAATCTGGCCTCAACCCTACCGTCAGTGACAAACATGAAAAAGATGAAGGTAAGGTTACTCTGAGGTTTCGAACTGGTAGAGGAGTTTAGTTCTACTTTTACTGCTTACAAGGTCAAACGCGAAGATTTTCCACTCACCAAGTCCCAGAACTTGAAGTGCCCCATAGAAACAGTCAGTCACTGCTGCAGTAGGCTAACTGTTGTTTGCTTTGGCAGGCGTAAGCTTCCCTCCGACAATGTGACCTGCTCAGTGTAGAAGACTAGGGCAGTTCTGATGGCTAACTTCACCCCTTTGTCAAGCTCAATCCTTTACCACCCGAAGTCCGATTCAGGTTTGTCGGGGAAGATTCAGACATTAGGGAGTTTTCGCAACGCCCCCGAAACGCAAACGCGAACGCCAAACCCATTGTTCGATGGCACGACGAGAGCACCGGAACAAAAGAATAGACGTTCGCGTTGGCGTTTCGGGGGCTTTGCGAAAACTTGATACTGTTTGAATCCCGTTGCTTGTTTTCAGGGAAGGATAAAGAAAACACCAAAGTGTTTCTCTACATTGCCGTCTGTCTCACGGTGCTGTTGCTCCTAACCATCTTAACGACATCTTGTGTCTTTTACAGGTTGGTACTCGTCATATGTCTTGTTCATTCGAAAAGATAGGTTCCTTATCAGTGGTCTGATTTTGAGCATCTTGTCACCAGGTCATTCATTGATGAAAAGGTTTCATTTTTCCTAATGTAGTCAACTAACCTTTCGGTGAATGACCGCCCTCTTTTAAAGCAGGAAGTTACATGTACGAAGTCAAAATCAATAATGGCTGATACATGTACTGTATTCATAAAAGCTAGCAGATGCTTTTACTTCAGGTCTTGTAGTACATTTACATTGGACCTCGCTGTGCAAATCTTAAGGAAAAGCATTTGCTAACCATTATGAATACCAGCCAATGTCATTTACGGCAATCGTCTTTTCAGGAGTTGGAAGGAGCTAAATGCAGAAAAGGACCGCATGTTGAGGGGCCAAATAAATAATCATCACAGAAGTACGACATTTGAGAACCCGACCTACAGAGCCTGATGAGAGAGGGTCGGTGATCGTGAATTAGTGCAGGAAGCTACATGTATTAATTTATTAAACAGCTGATTTTCTGCAACCTGGATTTTGTGTCCTCCAGTCCATAGACTCGAATGTGCACATTCGAGCTGGGGTGCACATGGGATATTAGAGAGTTTTCCCCGATGCGAACGTCTAGCCTTTTGTTCTGTACTCTCTTCGTGGCATCGAACAATGGGATTGGCGTTCGCGTTGGCGTTTCGGGGGCTTTGCGAAAACTGTAATGTTAACGAGGATTGTCACACAATCATGGTATGCGTATGAATTATCCAACATTTGTTTATACGGGGTGCTTTTAATTTCTTATCAAAATCTCCCTAAATTTCAAAGTAAAGAGTCAATCTCGGGCAACATGCTCATCACAAGACAATATAAACGTTGATACAGTCATGTATACGATCTTTTTTCATCTCGGCGTAGTGCCTGACCAGACGGTCCATTGTTGTATTTTTTTATTTTTGTCCGTATAATTTGTACATTTTTGTATATTATTATATGACCTTAATTTTGTTCAAATTTTGTCTTCATCCAGGGTACCGATCGGAACAAATGTTCATATTTTCATTTTCTCCACATTCAGTGTCTAGTCACGTCGCTGATGATGTTCTCGCATATTTTAGTAAATAATATCTAAAAAAAGGGAGTCGAGAGCAGATTTACTGCAAGTGCAATGTGTCGAACTCAAAAAATAAAGTTGTAAGTGTAAGCGTGTCGTCATCTCTTCTCTTTTACCAAGACAATGGACTGCGTTGAATACAATTAATAGGGGACGCTGTACCTTTCAGTTCGAAAGGTTGCCGGTTATGATTGAGGCCAATATCTTTCATGAATTGCCCGGAACGACGGCTAACCTAGTGTCAAGTTCACTGGTACCCTCCCCTTGTTCTACTTTAATGTCTGTATCATACGCTACGTATTATATTGAGTTTGGCCAGCAAATTGAAATACATAATATACCAATAATGAACCCTTTCTTTCCGAGGTTTACACCGGCATATTTCGTCGTACCTCGTAATCATTCGCCATCGATATGGCAACCGATACCCTTCCCGTGCTAATCATACCTAGGTCAAGTTGACACCAGTCTGTCGGAGAGGGTACATGTGTACCACTTCGGAAGACTCTACAAGTAGCTGGTATAGGTCTTATCAGAACGATCAATTTGAGTGTCGTCACATTGATTCACATCAGAGGTTATCAATGACAAAGTGTTTATAAATAACGATAATCATATCACTTATCATCGTTAGTAAAAGACAATAAGTCGTCAATTTTCGATTGCGATGATCTCATTTTTTTATTCATATCAGCGGAAGGAGGAAGTCATCGCCAGAGGCGTGAAAGTCTCACCGAAACGGCGTCAAATATGGCCGTTTATTATCTAATTTTTTGGTTTGTTATGGTGGCGAGAGCGCGAAGCAGTAAGTAAAAGTACAGTCTTCTATCATGGGGTGTTGGGTTTAAAACAAAAGAAGTGGGAACGCACTGCAAACGAGCTTGTGAGAGTGAGAGTTTTCGCGTGCGAGTTGCTCTCTATGGGCAATTCCTTACGGCTTACGCTGAGATAGGTGAGAGACACAAACGACTGCCCATTGTTTTCTATGATTGAGTTGCCCATTGAGAACAAAAATCCCGCGAGTAAACTCTCACGTGGAGCAACGCCCTGAGGGCCATGTCAAGAAGAGGATGTGAATACGACGTGATGGGTTTAGTTGCATTTTGAGGAACGACATTGAAAGCGTCTTTAACTTCAGGTGGAGACACGGTAGTGAAGTCCCCCGGATTCCCGGGTAGATACACGACTGACAACAATGGCTGGTATCAGAGGATAGGCGTGCCAAGCAACCAGAGGGTAAAACTTGTCGTCAACACGATGGATCTAAATCCAGATGATAAACTTTACGTATACAACGGCCACTATTGTGGTAGTATCCTCGCTGGCAGTTATTTATTAAAAACGTATCAAGGGAGGGTGGCTAATCTTCCGGACATCGTGTTTGCGGATACTGATGAGGCTTGTGTTGAGCTAGAGGCAAATGAAGGCGGAGGGAAAGGATTTTCACTGACTGTCATAGGTGAGTCGGCAGTTTTCGTGAAAAATAAGTAGGCCTAAAGTCCTGTTTCCACTTCAGCAGTTTCCGCGTTTTGCAAAGAGCGGTGCGGTTTTCAGACCGCAAATCGCGGCAGAAAATGCTGTTAGTAGTGGAACAGGGCTAGGAGAATTCGACGTACAGAAATGAAGAAGTTTTGAGGCACAGATGATTTGGAGGTGCAGACGAGACGAGAGTCAGCCAATGACGTGATTGCGGATTGCCATGCTTTTAAAAATGAGGTCACAAGTGAGAGTTCTCGATCCACTTGACCACGATCCACCTCCCAACGTACCGGTATCTCCTCCTCAGATGTTATAGACGACAAATGACAACCGTAATGACCCATAAATAGAGTGATTATTGACACATTTTCTAATTAGATATTTGTCCTGCAATAAGATCATGACAATTTACGTATTCACAAAACTTCTGTTTTTGATTATCAGATTACAGAGCACTTGCCGACGCACACGGTGGCCCGTAAAAGGTCACACGACCTGTCTCTTTACTGTGGACGTGACTGAAAAGATCTCACAGACGATTCTATGCATTAGACGAAATAGTCAGACTGTGTACGCGAAAAAGTCCGGACAATTTGCGTAAAATATAATTTTTAAATTTACACTCATGGCAACCATCTTGAATATATTACAGGTATCCCAGCATGCACCGGCTCCTACGAAAAAGAGTCAGGTGACGTCATCAGCCCGTATTATCCATCCGAGTATAAATACTCCACCAATTGCAGATGGCATATTACAGTCCCGCAAGGTCAGCGTATTGAATACAAGGTCAGAGACTTCGACCTTGAGGTCAGCAGAGGCTGCACTGAGAATTACATGATTCTGACAGACACCGAGGGATTCCAACCTCAACAAAAACTATGCCAGCCTGGGCTGAAGGGACAAACCACATACTCAAAGTCACGTGAGAGTGAGGTTGTCTTCTCGTCTGAGTATAGGTTTTTGGGTTCCTTAAAGGATTCCGGTCACAAGGGATTCTGGGTCAGATATCGAGGTACAGTTTACAAAACGTTGATAAAATTGTAACATCTTCACCATAAAGCAGCTTTCCGCTTTTGCCGTGCGGTTTCCGTATAGGCACCTCGTTAATCCATGCTTACAGTAGGCCGACCACAAATCAAAAACTAACAGACATGTGGAAACTGGCAAGAGCCGCTCTTGCCAGTTTCCACATGTCTGTTAGTTTAGTTGCCGGCGGCAACCGAATGGAAACGGACCTTAAGTGCGGTCCGTCTGAGTGTGCTCTCATTTGGGATAATAAATACGGCGACATCAGCTGTTCTTTCGAAAATCGGCAATGATTCTTTGGTATTGGCGTAGGTCTACTTCGAAGTTCTTTTTCATTTCAGCTGTTGGATGTAAAGCAGCGGAGATGTACACGGGCGTTGGCAAGCTGACGAATCCGTCTGACGTCTACAATTATGGTTACATAGCCTCTTACCAATGTGACAAGGGTGAACGATACCGGAATGGGGACTATGTGCTCCAGGTTACGTGCAGTGAGAAAGGAGCATGGACAGGACACAAGCAGCCGTGTGTAGGTACGGAAGTAGGGCCTACTAGTAAAACAAAACATTCCAGACTAGAATCTTATTACGGTAACACTCTGTCTGGCTTGGAAACGTTCTAGTATTTTGCCGAGACGAACAGATAGTTAGCTGGGAATCCTAGACGTCATCTGTCTTTCCGACTTTCAGAAATCACATGCGGCATCCCCGATACTCCACAGGATGGTACAATCAACTTCTCCAACAAAGACAAAATCGGCAGTCGTGCCAACTACGCGTGTAATACTGACTTCAGGCTGGTTGGACCCGCGGTAAGGATTTGCCAGGAGGATGGGACATGGACTGGGAAGGTGCCCATATGTAGAGGTAGGTGGGACATTACACAACGACTTGTCCGATTCGGTAGTTTAAACCAGGAGGGCCTGAAACTCTGCCCCATGTTCACAACACCGTTTTCAACTCATGATTTTGTTCTTTTGCACAATTCCTTAAAAGGACTGTATGTTGCTCTTTCAGCGCTGAACGCGACAGGATGTGAATTGCCAGGTGACCCCTTGCACGGCCGCCAAATCGTCACTGGCCGCTTTGACGATATTGGCGATAAAGTGAAGTTTGAATGTAACCCCGGATATGACCTGATTGGGTCGTCGATCATAACCTGTGTGGAGGGATGGGTTTGGGATCGTGCACCCCCGACATGTCAAGGTATGTGGGCAGAGATTCAAACGTTTAGGGTGTAACCTCCCTGCCCAATCGGATGGTGAACACCGTTGGCTGTCTCAAATCGTAAGAGATGAAAGGAGTTACATGGAAGACCACAGAAGAATCCCCCACTTTTATCAAAAAGGTTTCGATTTGTGGTCTCCTCAGAGCTCATCACGAACTGCCTTGTCGGCGGAAAGGGATCGCGAACACAGACATTTGTGCTCAAGAAAGTTCACTTCCTTTCAGCGAAAACCTGCAAACTAGGACTCAAAGCGCCACCTAATGGCAGGATCGAAATTACAAGTAATACATATGGTTCGGTCGTGACGTACACCTGTAACAGTGGCTACTATTTGGATGGGGCGAGCAAACGGCAGTGCACTGCCACTGGTGAATGGAGCGATGAGACCCCCGTCTGCAAAGGTAGGTAAACATCCTCTCCAAGCATCCTCTCCAAGGTCAACTTGAAGGTCATTTGGGCCACTGCCCAGTTGTCGAGACGACGGGACGACACAACCCCCGTCTTGCTGAAGAGGTCGCCTACTTATCACCCACATATGTTGCATGTTTCAGTTGTACGATGCAAGAAACCACGTGCACCAGTTTCCGGAAGTGTCACCGTTGGTGCTTTGGACTATGGCTCTACGGCCACATTCCACTGCGACCGTGGATTGGTGCTGAACGGTCCGAAAACCATCACATGCCTGACGACGGGGGAGTGGTCGGATGATCCACCAATCTGCTCAGGTAAGGGCGGCTGTACCGAGACCTTCAAATGGTGCAACGTAACTTCGTCTAGGATCTGTCACTCTCGACGAAATAACCTTTAAATGTTTGGTCGTTCACGACAGTCTCCTTGTTAAGCAGGTCGACTTAACCAAACGTGTACTTTGCTCAGCAAGTTGACTCAAAAGTCTGATTTCTGATCGAATACATTGCCAAGACAGTCCGTCGTATACCTACACACCGACGAATTCTTTACTATCACTTAATAACTGGAGTTATGCATCCATTTCTTTCTTTCAACACAGCGGCCACATGTCCTGAACTGAGGCCCATCATGAACGGTCAACTGATGACATCGAGGAGAACCGTGGGAAGTGAAGCCATCTTCATCTGCAACCCAGGGTTCTTCTTCGACAAGGCGCATACTCTCAACAATCTTAAATTAGTTTGTCTAGAGGATGCAACTTGGAGTGGAAAAGTACGAGATTGTCTTTATGGAAGTGATGATGGAACATCGGGGTCCACGGAGAAACAGAATGGAGAATCTATTCCCGTACTCCCACCATCTTCTGTCCCAGTCTTTTTGACGTCTGCATATCCTGCACCACCTCAAACGACCCCAGGCTTTGTTGGTCCGACTCATTCAGTACAAACTGCGGCCACACAAGTCACAGTCGCACCATCAACACTGCCAGTCACCAAACCAACTATCTCTGGCCCTATGGGGCCAACCTATTCCGGCCTAGTTGGGCAAACCTCGTCGGGTCGGACTTCATCCTGGCCAACACGAGTCGCATCAACGTTACCACAATCAACCCATTCCACACCAGCTTTGCCTACCACCCCTCCATGGACAGAGGCAGTCAAATCAACGTATACTGTCCAGGTTGAGCCTTCTGTACAGGTACCGGCACATTCAGCAACGCATGCTACTCCAACAACCACCTCAACCATAAGTGAGCAGACACATTCTTCGCCGGCAAATCCAACAACACAACTCACCACAACAACCATTTCCATCCTTACACCAACCACACATCCCGCCACGGTCCTGTTTACATCTACACCTTTTGCAACTCTACCATTTTCAACACTTGCGCCGATTGGGACTGTTACCGGATTGCCTGATTCTTCCTCAGAACCTTCTATTCGAAGTTCAATGGAATCCCATCCCCCATTACCAGCAAGCATTCTGCCATCAATAACAGTCATCGTGTCAACAGACAGGCAAGATCTGACACAATCATCGTTCACACTGACTAGCTCAGCCCATACAAGAACTTCATCATCATTCACACTTAGTAGCCCAGCCAATACAAAAACTTCATCATCGTTCACACTGAGTAGCTCAGCCCATACAAGAACTTCATCATCGTCCACACTGACCAGCCCAACCCATACAAGAACACCATCATCGAGTAGCCCAGCCCTTACAAGAACTTCATCACCGTCCACACTGAGCAGACCAACCCATACAAGAACGTCATCATCGTTCACACTGAACAGCCCAGCCCATACAAGAACTTCATCACCGTTCACACTGAGTAGCCCATTCCTTACAAGTACCACGTCATCGCCCCTCACACTGAGTAGCCCAATCTATACAAGAACTTCTTCATCATTCACGCTGAGTAGCCCAGCCCATACAAGTACTTCATCATCGTTCAGACTGAGTAGCCCAACCCACACAACATCTTCGTCGCCGTTCACACTGAATAGCCCAGCCTTTACAAGCACCTCGTCATTGTTCACACTGAGTAGCCCAGCCCAGACAAGCACCTCATCGTCCACGATGAATAGCCCACCATACACAAGCACCTTATCATCGTTCACACCGAATAGTTCAACCCATACAAGAACTTCATCATCATTCACACTGAGTACAAGAACTACATCATCGTTCACACTGAGAAGCTCAGCCCATACAAGAACCTCATCATCCACCATGCATCTACAATCATCATCCTCGTTTACAACAGATCTGTCTTCCTTGATATCCAACCTACCCACCACATCAGTGACTTACAAAAAGTCGGTATCCAAGTCTGAACAACCCAGTACAACAACCGCTCGAGAACAATTCCAGTCAACCGTTCAGTCAGCCCCGTCTACAATACCTCTAGCCCAGTCCACAATACAGCTATCCCAGCCTACTACACAACTTGATACAATACGACTACTTCAAAGTTCTGTGATATCGTCGCCTGATTACCTCCCTGTCGCTCCATCGAGTTCCCCTCTCAAGACCAAACCAACACAGATAACCTCAACGCTACTTGCAATATCCACCACTTCATCGTTCGTTTTGAAGTCGAGCAACGGACGAGGACACCCCAAAACATCATCTTTCGTCCTTCACCACTCTTTACCTTCTGAAACATCCAGTCCATCTCAAGTTGTATCAGAGATGGCGTTACCAATGTCGACGAGTCTGAGCAAATCAAAGAATCAAAGAACGACCGGAATCACAAGCGAAAGCTCGTCCACAATGTCTGTACTGGGGACGACAACCTGGACATTGCCGAAGAGTTCGGCGCTTCAGTATCAGACAACACCCCTGGCCAGTTTCCCAAAGTCACAAGACGTAACAGGCACCCACAGCAGCAGCAGCAGCAGAAGTTTTCAGACCACGCCTCAAATGAGTGGAATCGGAAGCTCATATTCAGAGACGATTTTGATGACAACTTCTCTTGATGCCGATAAGAAGATTGACGCCACTTCAGCTGCTGACTTGGAAAGCTCATCACCGATGATGCTCACCAGCAGCACAAACTACGACGGGCTCATCTCTCCCAGCAAGCCCTATCCCGGGCCCACTAGAGGCGAAAGTAGAAGAGCATCTGAAGCATACCCACTCTCTCCTGCTGCCCCAATTAGCACGGGGAGCATAACAGCATGGACACCGAATGGACCATTACAATCAAGTGCGGTAGAACCTGGGTACTTCTCATCTATCGCCCCCTCCCCGATGCTTTCGTCGTCTCTTCCGAGAAGCATAGACTCTGGCCTCAATTCTACAGTCAGTGACCAACATGGAAAAGCTAAAAGTAAGTTGATTCTGAGGGATCGTATAGTCGTCGAGCTCAGACGCAAGACGCGAAAACCTCCCACCCACTCACCTGTTTGCAGAATGGTAGTACTTCGTTGCTCTCCAAAGCAAATGTTCGGTCTTTGCAGTTACTGCCGGCGTAAGCTTCCCTCCACCAAATGTGACCTATGACCCAAGTAGGAATACAGCATATTCCAGTGTACAGTTTGGGTTACAAGGGCGTTTACGATCAGATTGCAAACTTCATCCCAGTTTCCAACTCTACCCAACCCCACAGTATTCATGCAAAGCCTCTTACCAATATAAATCATGTAAGTGGAAGATTCAAACGGTATCCAATTGTTGTTTGATTTCAGAGAGGGAAGAGGACTTCACCAAGTATACGTTTGTCTTCATTGCCATCTGTCTCGTGTTGCTGTTGCTCCTCAGCATCCCAACGGCAGCTTGTATCCTTAACAGGTTGGTACTTGTTCTTTCTTTGAGGTAAAGCTTTCTTGTCAATGGTCAGGTGTTGAGTATCATTGTCAGAAATCATACTGCCTCGTACTAGGTTGATACTAGATGACCATGCATTCATATAGCAAAATGTACGACAACACTCCATGAACTTAGCATGACTGGATACGGTTTCTCGTGTCTTCTCATGACACAATCCTCCCTTTTGGGAATTAGCGCCCTCTTTCAAACGACATTCACACCTACCTTCTTTTCAGGAGGCGGAGGAAGCTACGTGCCGACGATGTGGTGTTGATGGGCCACAATGATTACCGGAACAGCGATCCTGCTGGAGAATTTCGGTGGACCAAACTGGAGAGTGCCAAGAGCAGACAAAGTAGCCTTCAAGGTGGAGGTCAAATACAGTTTGGTGACTTTCACAGTCAAGGTCAAGTAGGTCACGCAAAACCTTACCTCTTTTACGGCTCGCCTACCCCGTCAGGAAGCGTCCTTACTGTCGGAAGTGGCCCCCTAAGAAGTATATCACAGGATGGGGATTTAGCTTCGCCGGGTCCCCTCCTCAACCGTTGTCGGAGTGGTACAGTCAGCGACTCTGGGGTCGAAATACAAACAATGGGCGACGTGAAGTACTTAGACATGGCCGACGGCGGACACTCGACCGCAAATGGCGGACCTGCAGGAAGTGGTCGGGTTGAAGATGGTAAAACTTTCGACAGCTCGCTTTACAGTGCTTCCTCTCGGACAACTGTTGACCGGGTGCCGCCGGGGAGAAGTGTTGTGTTGACCGAGAGCTCTCAAGGTCGAGGTGGAAATAATGCCCGTTACAGTGGACTCGTCAGTAATGGTCAAACTGTTCGAGGAAGTACGACATTCGATAATCCGCTCTACACAGCGTCTTTGACCTCTGGTGAACCAGGGCTGGACGAGAGGTTTAGCGATCACGGCCACTTGATCAAGAGCGATATTTCAGGTGCTGGAGGTAGCAGGATTGCCACGAGGAGTGGTCATACTGGCGAAGGAAACAAGGCATTTGACAACCCGCTCTATTCAGCCACGGGAGCACCCGAGCAAAGTTTGAAAACACTTCATGGACTTGATAATATAACGACAGACGATAGACCCCAAAGCAGTAATGTGAAAAGTAGACTTGGGACAGCTCTCCCTAAAAGAGGCAACAAGACTTTTGATAACCCCCTCTACAGAGCTTCGTGGGCATCTATTGCGTTGAGTGACGGGAGTTCAAGTGGACCAGCGTCTCTCATTAGAAGTAGAAGGTTTCTAGATCAAGAAGGGAGAACATCGAACATTGGAACTGCCGATACGGGTTACACCATTGGGGAAAGTAGGGCGTTCGAAAATCCACTCTCCGCGGCGTCACTGTCGTCTGTTGAGATTACAAGCGAGGAGACATCAAGTGGGCTGAGTGATCACCTAATCCTGGCTCTAGTGTAGCATACTCCTTCACGTTGGCCACAAAGTGGTCAGTTTTTCTAGTCAGGTGTTGTGTTAACAGGTCAAGAAATTGTAGCAATTTCTCCCCTCCAATTCAGCAGGAGCACAGTAGTCTAGGATACTGCCTTCAGCGAGGTCAGAATTGTTGGTAACATTTGGCAACCCATGTTCTTGTTGTCTATTGTAGAGCCTGCCAGGTGTGGCTGGGTTTGCGCAGGAAACTCTGCAATCGACTGCCTTCATGGAGGTCAGAAGATTTGGTAACAAGGGTTGGCAGCCTTTGTTTCTATGTCTATTCAAGAGCGGCCAGCGATGCGTGGTAGGACATGTAGCAAAGGGAAACCGTCTAGAATCGACTGTACGTGTACGCCTTTAACCCTTAGCGTGTCAAGTGTCTATCGTGTCCTCTACGTTGGCTGTACACTGGGTGTATATAGAATAATGGTACAGGGAGTGTTCATCGTTACACGCATTATCAATGTGTTATCCAATATTGTTTAAACATAACGAGCCAAACTCAGGCAAAATGCTCATCACAACACAATTAACGCTAATATAATACCGATACCATCTTTTTCATAACGTTAAAATGCTTTTACTTATTTACTCCTAGTCTCTTGGGCCGGTATATCTAATTTGGGATGTATAAACTAATTTCGGACGCTTTTATATAAAAGTTTTATACATCGTTACCGAGGTGCTTTGATTAATGGTAGAAACGATGTACATTTATTGTAAGTGTGTACACAATAATTGCCAAACATTCAGTGAGGTCTGTGGGGATGGAGGTCGGCACGCTCCCATCAGACAAATTCCCTGCCTTTTGCAGACGATGTGTTCATTCCTACATAAATCGGAAGCTAATGGCAGTGGCCTTGCCTGTGAGAACTCCCCTATGGGCAGACTGCAAGGCCGCGCTGATGGCCCTATCGTGGCAAGAGGCTCTCCCAAGAGACGTTCGCGCCCGCAATCTGGCTGTTTTCAACATAGCGAATGGCCAACAACGCTGAGGCGTTAGATCAACGCCGATCGGGCTCCCTTCCACATCAACTTCGCCAAGTTCCGGAAGAAGTCCTAACGATGAAGTATCGCAGACGAAATCCTATTTCACGACATGAAGTAAACAAACACAAATCGGCAGACCGAGCCGTGCACATCCGGGCTTCTTTCTCCAATAGCCTCGTCTTGGGATTTTCCCACATCACGTGCTGGCGTGGACAAGGTCATTCTTTTTGATGAATACGAGAGAATTTTAATCTTCATACTAGAATGTAGCTCTGAGTGTAAACAGATGGATGTGCGCAAATTTGGTGGAGTCGCTGAACTGTCAACCCACCGGCAAGGACGAAAGCTCTACATGACATATCCACAATCACAAATGGCTGGTCAGTGTTTGTTTTGTAAATAATACAAAATAAAGACATGCGTGTATATGATTAGCAGACACAGCAGGGACCGGTCTTCAACCTCCACGGGTTCATGACAACCCACGATAAAACCATCTGAAGCTCAACTGATATTAACATGCATTCTAATCTGTGATTTAAGTAAACATGAAGAATTGATTAAGATCTAACATTTTGAAGTGATCCCGAGACCAGTCATTGAGACTGAGACTGGGCGAGGCTCCCTCAGTTTCTGCGATGCGTATCACTTAACTGGGTGGCTCCACCTGGGACGGGAAAATGATTTCAAGAATTCGAATTCACTTCCTGTACGGAGGTATGTGACTGATGTATAAGGCTTGTATTGGGGTAAATGCTCGCCAGATTGACGGGCCTGCATCTTGCTCAGCCTTTAGTTTTCCCGATTACCTGACATGCCTGAGTGGAGTGTCACATCGGCCATTGACATAGTTCCTGGTACCGTTGGCGACGGATAGATGTCGTCTTATATCCAATGATAAAGCGACATCTATTGTGACCGAAGAGCACCAGGATGAGTCCTACTGCGCGCGTATTCGCGGTCTTCGAATCATTTTTACGCTTGACAACTCACTCGCTCGCCATAAACGAGAAGGTTAGCAGATCATGCGAGTTAATCTCGGGTTATTTACCTGGCCCGGGTAGATTATATCCCGTATCATGTTCCTCCACTGTCACCGTAACAGCCACACCCGTAATCGCCATTTTTATGTAACCACATCCATGTGGCAATAATTGGTTTTTCAATCACCCGATATATCGTCGGGGATGTCGTAGCCGAGAGCTTTACGACTGTAGTGGTGTCTGTAAGGGAGGATAAAAACCTCTGATCACCGGTTGGAACAGGCCATTGCGAGTGCTCGCATGTCATACACTATTGTGTCTCTGCAATCAATTATGCTCTAGATTCTGATTCATGATTCTGTAAATCGCCTTGGTGAGATTTGTAAACGAATGTCATGGTCATTGGGAAAAAGCCACATTTATTAACACTGACTATTTCACAATTGCTTCCTCTCGACAGGTCACGAAATTTGAACTCCAACGCGCTTCATGATCGATGATCTAGACTTTTATGGAAAACTGATTGGCTGCTCCATGTCACATGACTTCTTTGCGTTTGCGAACCATGGTCACATGACCCCAAAATGGCGATAAGACGTAACCTAAATAATGCGAGACGTCGGAATACGGACAGCCAGGGTGGAGGTAACGCCTGGGGAAGGCGACACTATAATCATCTGGACCCTGATCCAAGCGACGCGTCAAGTATTGTCATAAAAAAATACATTTGTCACAAGAAAACGCCAAAGATGAGACAAAATAAACGACTTCCGCAGTTTTTGTTGGCCACCCGGCATGGTTGACCGACTCTGCCTGTGCTTCCTGACACACGGTCACGGAGAATGTGGCGGTTCAGCTGTAAGGCCGTAAATTTTTTTGCTAAATGTTCCTATATGATTAGATCTGTGACCTCAGTCTTGTCATCAGCATTGTCAACAGCCCCAGGATTTCCGTCAGTTCCATGCGGTGTGGCCGGACGCACAAAAACTTCCACTCCGTTGCCGCCATAGCACGGATCACCACCCTAGCCCTACGGCTATACTGTAGTAATACGAGTTACCGGCACCGCTATTCGGTAGTCTAGCCAGAGCACATATTAGCACTGACCACTGCCAATGCCATGAGTAACTACCTTCCACCCGCCAATCGCGACAAGTCTCGGCCCGGCGGGCAAGTGATCTGTCACATGAATCAAATGGAATATACACACGAATAAATCACGAGTAATGAGTTGAAAACCTGATTTGCCCTGGAGATATGACCAGACCGCCAACGATAACGGCTGAGTTAGAGTCCTGTCATCCTCGCCCTCTCTTGGCTACCTGTTCAAACAATGCCATGTGTGCGTTTAATTCGCTTTTTTGACGTCATTTCATCATAAACAATGTCAGATGCGACCCAAACTGGTGTCGCCATTTTCAGGTCATGTGATCATCCTAACTGCGGCGCTCGGCCAATCCAAAGAGCGTTTTTTGTCATGTGACATAGTGCAGCCAATAAGCGTCCGTGGTATCTGATTATCTGATTCAGAATAAACATCACGCATGTCGCCTTAACATTTTGTCGGTTTATTGTGCAACTGCAAGGTCGGCTTTTGCCTGGTGGTCAGTAAGTTAGACTATAGAGCCTAAGTATCTGCACGCAATTCGTTGAGCAGTCTCAAGTTACTGGTTTGTGTTAAGTATGAAGATTAATTCTACGTCTCCCAAGCGACAGGTTTCTTAATTAGAGATTTGGATCACAGATCGCCTTTAGATCACTTTTTATGTCACTTGAAACATGAAAATGACAAACGCCCCTCATTAAGGTATGGCACACGTACTCCTCATTGAGGTCCTAAGTATGAAATCGCACCCTTGGTCGTCTATCATTACCACTCCCGTTGACAGTCCCTTCAAACCGAAAGCAAATGGCACTCGAATGATCATACTCCGCGGAAAATTTATTTCACATTATCACGATAAATCGCTGAGGATACGATTGTATGGTTTTATGGCCGTACTGTTTTCCAAAACTCACATAATTTGTTGGAATAATGCAATTGTCATACATATGGTTTTGGCAATTAGGCGCGAGTAGCGATAGCGTTGATTAGATTGCGAGTTCATCAGATCATTAAGCGACGGCCTTGCCGCGACGGATAGCTGTCGTAGCACAGGGTGAACACGCTACCAATACATACAAATCAAGGCATCATGGATCATTCCCAAAACCATTCGGGTGTATGGAAATAATGAACAAACAATGAAGACGTTACATCGTAGATTAATTTTGAACCACAAGAGTGGCTACACAGAACCTTGAGGTATTTTGTCCAAAAAGGAATGATACAATCCTCTTTCAACTCCGAGGTAGGCCTAACAAGTCACAGTGGGTCATCACCTGACCATGTTAGGTTGTACGGGATGCACCATTTCGTGATGTACACATGCACGGAAAGCAAAGAATTGGACTCGCCCTTTCGTCCTGGGTTATAAATAGGGGTGAAACTAGTAATAATACCTTTCACTTCGATTTATGCCACAGGACTCAAACGAATGGCAAGTCCAGTTCTTCGATTTCCCTGCATATCATGTACATGGTTACGTGATGATCCACTGTGTAAATGTCGACATGGGCACTGGCCTGGTTTGTCCGGGTTCGGACCAAATCCAGCTAATGGCCGTAGTCTACAGATTTGGGGATGTTTTATGCGAGGGATTTCACCCTGATCTTCCTTCTGGATAGTCAAGTTACGAGCAGCTAAGTCTTCGAACCTTTCTGGTCGATATATCTCATGTTTGAGCGGTGGTCGGAGTACATTTCTTTGACCAGTAAAGTGAGGTGCAGTCTTGTATTCAGTGTGGTAGCGAACGGGGCTCAAAGCTATACCAGATCTAGACCGGTAAGTCTGGCCTCTCGTGGCTGAATGAGTGAGGAGAATAAAAACAGTTAACAAGCCAATCAAACGATGAATCAAGATGGATAAAAGACAGTACAAACTTGTGGGAAGCAACGACGTCTGTTTTATTAGCAAAAAGTTACCAAAAAGGTTGATACTGTACGGTACATACATTACCTTGTTGATCCATCCTGAAGTAGGCCTAGGGGGTGACTGTATGCGGTGGCGAAGGAGAGCACTGAAACACTCCTGATTACCGTACCTCAGAATTTAGGCCTGTATTTGTTACCTACTTACATGTAGGCCTACGACCTTTTCATACAAACCCTTTCCAGTGGTAGGCCTACACTACATACATGTAGGAATTGCTGTTGCAATCTGGATTTTCAAGCCATAGACACTAATCGCTGGGAATCCCTCGTTGAAACCTGGAAGACACAAGAAAGAAGAAAAATCTATTGAATATCGGAGGGACTGGGTGTTTGTAAAACAGAGACTATCACGATCCTGAAAAGCAACGTTCAAAAAAACGTAAACGAGGCAAAGAAAACATGTAACCAAATACAATATCGTCAATAAAAAATCAATCAAAGTCAAGTATCCATTTTCTTCCCTAACAACCGGAAATTGCAGAAAGAGAATGAGTTATCATAAAATTTGCACTGAGTTTATGGCAGGCGTTACCTGCAGGATATCGTAAAGCGGCGCGCTGCTTCCTCCAAATTACGATTGTCGCAAAATGATGACAAAATGACGTCATTATGATTTCCTACCTGTGCGATTGATGCATTGCAGGAATTTTTACATCATGTGACAGAATGTACGGACTTGCGTTAAGCCACGGTCATGATGCAGATGCGCAGGAGGAATCACTAATGAGATTACAGTGACAGAGGGATTACTAGGATATATGGTCATGTTCTTATAATTAGCTCTTCATTTTTGCGACACCTTGTACTGAAGCGTGGATTCACCACCGAGGATGTCTGAAGACGCCGGTCCAAACGACGAATAAAGACCTGTATTTGCCGATAGAGTGGTTCGTTTCCGGCCGGATATTTCGAAGATACGTGCCGGGAATACCATGTGATTGATTGTGACATCAAATTCCCGCCCGACAGCTTCCGGCGAGGCAACCCTCAACTTCCGGCAAACATTGGCTAATTACTTGTACACATTGGCAAGTGAACAGACGTTAAGCGACAGGTTTACATTGTCTCCAAGGGTTTGAGGTCAATGTCCCGCAAGATTGTCCTTTTTACCATTTACCTATGGTTGTAAGACACAATCCCTGCAATTATGCGTCAAAAAACTACAGTGGAGCAAACTGTTAGTTAGCTACAGACGCCAGTTGACGATGTTGTCAAATAATCCGAAGGGCTCAAAAAGTAGGCCTAGCGGCTCATCGTGACCACGGGTGAGGTTGCCTCTCAGGATAACTCAACCTCATTCCACGGCGCGAAGTTATCGATGTGGGAGACATTATTATCATATCAGGACAAGAAGGGAAAAAAGGAGATACGGCAGAAAAAAAAGTTGTACATGTACGATCCCATGCCATTGACATTTTTGCCTATTATCGTTGCGTAATCATTTTATACTGGTAGCAAGGATGCTCAGCCAAATCGCTGCCGAACCCACGGCTTCTGCATTTCCATTCTTGCCAGCTGAATATGGTAATAAGACACAAAGTCGATACTGGGATGGGAATGGTCTGCCGCAGCAGAAAAACTCACGGCCAATATACTCTGTAATCTATCTATTATCATACGCGACCACCGTCTGCCTCCATTGACAAAATATGACTATAAATAATGAGGACTGATTCGATTTCAATAGCAATTAAGTTGCGACATCGGGCGGTATCATATCGGGTATTACATCTCGTGCATTCCTATCTGTCGGCGTTATATCGGGTATTACATCCGCACAACTAATGGCGCCGGCCGTCGTCAGCTGATGCTATGGGCTGTAAGTCTTCATTTTGGATTCGATCCACTGTTAGGGATTTAATCATGCTACCATCATCATGGTACCGGGTCCAATTCCCAACGTTCTCGTACATACGGTCCGGGCTATTTCTCCCTCAGTTGGGAGGCATACATTAGCGCGAATCAATGGGAGATGCGCAGGGCCCACTCGACTGGCATGCAGATACCACTGAAAGACACCCTGTCAACCCAAACGCCATAAGGCGCAATTGTATAGCGCGCTAACGCCTGATGCAAGCTGCAACAAAATGGATCTAATCCAAAGACTGCTAGCGTGGTCCCTGAGAGAGCATAAAACATATCGGGAAGTTGCCGGAGGGTCAGCCATGCATTATATTTGACGTCTTTATTTCCATAGTATCGGCTGAGGAATTGAGTTTTTAAAAGATAAAGAAAACTGGAAGAAGATTATTAATGTCATCTGAGATGGGAAATTTTCTTTGCTTGTGGCCATCCTACATGCATCAGGGCGGAGACACATCTGCCCTTTCTTAACTCTTGAACAAGGCGGGATTGCGGTCGTAATCTAGCAACCAAACATCGTGAACGATGCGCCAATCCAATGGAATAAATGTACTGGTCGATTCTATTTTTCAGAAATTGTTGGAAAAAGAGCTAGACTCTGTAGCGCCAGGGCAAAAATATGAACTGGTGACTGGAGAAATATTGCCTTGGGTAAAAATATTGTTCATGGACAGACAATTGGTCTTAAGAGATACACACGCGATGATCTTTTGGATGTGGTCGAGGAGGTTTGTGTGGTATCATTGCTGCATTTCGCTTGGCCGACGAAGTCGTGGCATGGAAATTTTTAGCAGCAGCAAGTCAACCTTGCCTGAGGTTTTCTGACAGGTGGAATCACAAGAAAGTATGGCATCCCAGCCACTTCAGCCCCCTGTTCCGACGGAAATATTTGCTGACTGGTGGAATTCGAGAAGGCCCCCAGCCTCTGTTTATTCCTCGTTCCGACGGCCCTGCTCACCAAATCTCGGTAAACTGAACACTGCCTCATCGATACTTGGTGTAGAATTGCCAAACTCGCTGCTAAATTACTGATGAAACTTGAAAGATTTGAACGGCGAAGTGACATTCTACCACACAGCGAGATATAGGCGGTTGGTATCATCCATCCGATAGCCCGCAGAGGGGCGTCCAAGGCGAGCTCAAACTGGATTCAGTCTTAACAAGCGCATCAGTTTCCCGGGAGAAGTGCTGGCTTACCAGGGTGATTGGCATATGTCCGATAGCACAGAGGATCAGAATCCTTGTAACTGCTTTAATTCGCTATTCCCTGACGACTTCAACGCTCTCTCAGCCACAGCACTGATCGCGTGCTCTTCACAGGACACTCTGCCGCAGGGAATGAATAATCTCCATCAACCAAAATCTAGGCATTCTAATTCGCCATTTATCATCAGTGAGACAAATTGTCTCACATATTTTCGTTTTAATGGTTTAACATAGCATCCTGTCGGATGCCAACGGCGTTTACATGCATTATAACAGCTCGTTCTGATCACAAGATGGAGATACATATATCATCCCGCCGCCGCGTTGGCAAGGTGTTGATAGGGGATTTGCAAATGGCAGCCACTGTCTGGGCCAGTTTTTATGAGGGTACGAGGCCGATGGTTGTGCCAGTGCGTTATCAATGCTCATGGGATTTCCTCGCCTGGCCAAGCCACGCCGTCAACTTCGAGGTCTCACTAGGCAACGAGATTTCACCAAGAATTCGAAGGACTTGTGCATCCACAGGTCGAGTCGTTACATCTGCATCCCAGTGGCGACGGCACTGGAAGGTTACAGAACCAAAAAAATGTTCGGATCACCAAGTCCTGGCAGATTTGGTGTCACTCGAATCGCTCGCCTTTCATCGGCGGAAACTTCGGATGACCATTGACAAGGGAGGAAGATGGAACTCAAAAGATCTCACCAAATTTCTTCGGCCAATACTCCCGTGACGTCCTCAAGGTCTTGGCATCTATGGCTCGCTGTAGACGCGTTAGAAGTGATAACGAATGATGAACACTCTTCGTCACAAAAACATCCCTCAACAAGGAATCTTTGCTCAAGTCCTCATGCCGTTTCAAGTTGTCAGGGTCGATCCCCTGATAAACCAATGTCGGACCAAACAACCGGACGATTTTGGAATCAGCAACAAGGTCAAGAAAACAAATGGATCCTACTCAAGGCATCGTGAGTTACGTTATGGATTCGGTTTCCATGGCTACAACCGGAAGCTGACAGGTTTCTTCTTCCGGTAAGGCCAATTTACTGCTCCGAGGGGACCAACATGTTTATGTGCTGCTGCGGGATTGGAGTCGTTGAGTGAGGATAAGTTTTGGATTGAAACATCTTATTGTTGTTGGTAGTTTATAACTACATCGACGTATGCAGCATTTTTCAAGTGCTTTGCAGCGAAGACTAAAGAAATGGTGCTATTTCGTTATCGCCGATGGCTCGATTAGGGCATGGAAGAACCTATTAAGGTCTGCACCGTGGGAAATTGAGAGAATGGGTGCTGTTGGCGAGTTTGGGGGCTCTGTCGGACAAGAGAAGACATCTCTTATTAGACTGGTTGAATGGCCGAGGTTGTTCTACATGTATAAACATGCGCTTGAATGATACAAAGGAGAAGGGCTCACTTCGGCTTAAAAGTAGTTGAGTGAAGACGGGCCCGATTGTTACAGCGTACGAGTATGACTTGAATTTACCTCGGCAGTCAATTATCTACGGGTGTAACCCTTGAATGCAGCAAGAATTACTCAAAACGTTCTTATAACGTAATGATGCAGCCTCACTTTAATAAAGAAGAAAAAAACGTCATGTGTACGTTTTGGTGGCTTATTCATATTCATAAATCCGTAATAAATATTGCACAAGGGTAAAACCGTGTGATATTGAGTTGAGGATGAATAGGAGTTGGTTCAAGAATGACACGTAAATGAAATAGACTGGAAGTAATTCTGGAAAATTTGCCACCTCACGGTCAAAGGACGAAGCTATGCAGAATAACTCACACCAATTGAAATAATGTAAAACTGGTGTCAATGGCTTAGCGACTTAATAACCAATCTTAAATCTCCTCTTGAGGATTAAACAAATATTATATCGCTCACAACTGACAGGTCCTACTCCAGATGGAACCAAGTAAAACGCTCTGGCCTCGCTTGAAACACTAAAGGCTTCATCTATTATGAATTATGCCTCGTTTGGAGACTCCAGCATAAATAACATCATCGGCCTCATCGGTAATTTGTGGTGCGCTACTTAACATGAATCATGACTGCAGCAACAGGCAGTCAAAGTACTGGATGGATGTAGTCGCGTCGTAGATCAGGCGCCGTGAGCTGCATATAAATGCTGCATTTTATTGCTAAAATATTCACACCGCGATCGGATGATTCAGGTGTTCGGGGTGATCATGGGTTTGATGGAAAGGTAGGAAAAAAATGACGGAGTGAAACNGTGGGGTAATAGTAGCCCCCGGGTAATAGTAGCCCCTAGCAATTACGGCACCATGTTTCTATCTGTTGGTAAAACATTTATGGGGTGTAAATCCTACAAGTTAGCTGTACATTGGGTCCCATTCTCCTGTACAAATCCCAGTTCTTGGGTCCAATGATAAGGTCAGTGTCCTGAGCTTTATCCAGGCTAGGGGCTACTATTACCCGGGGGCTACTATTACCCCACGTTGCCTTATAGATATGCGCTTGAATGATACAAAGGGAAAGGGCTCACTTCGGCTTAAAAGTTGTTGAGTGAAGACGGGCCCAATTGTTATAGCGTACGAGTATGACTAGAATTTACCTCGGCAGTCAATTATCTACGGGCGTAACCCTTGAATGCAGCAAGAATTACTCAAAACGTTCTTATAACGTAATGATGCAGCCTCACTTTAATAAAGAAGAAAAAACGTCATGTGTACGTTTTGGTGGCTTATTCATATTCATAAATCCGTAATAAATATTGCACAAGGGTAAAACCGTGTGATATTGGGTTGAGGATGAATAGGAGTTCGTTCAAGAATGACACGTAAATGAAATAGACTGGAAGTAATTCTGGAAAATTTGCCACCTCACGGTCAAAGGACGAAGCTATGCAGAATAACTCACACCAATTGAAATAATGTAAAACTGGTGTCAATGGCTTAGCGACTTAATAACCGATCTTAAATCTCCTCTTGAGGATTAAACAAATATTATATCGCTCACAACTGACAGGTCCTACTCCAGATGGAACCAAGTAAAACGCTCTGGCCTCGCTTGAAACACTAAAGGCTTCATCTATTATGAATTATGCCTCGTTTGGAGACTCCAGCATAAATAACATCATCGGCCTCATCGGTAATTTGTGGTGCGCTACTTAACATGAATCATGACTGCAGCAACAGGCAGTCAAAGTACTGGATGGATGTAGTCGCGTCGTAGATCAGGCGCCGTGAGCTGCATATAAATGCTGCATTTTATTGCTAAAATATTCACACCGCGATCGGATGATTCAGGTGTTCGGGGTGATCATGGGTTTGATGGAAAGGTAGGAAAAAAATGACGGAGTGAAACTGATCATATTCGAAAGTGAGTTGTGCTGGTCGAACACGAACCGACAGGGGGAGATAGGCTGGTCGTCATCGCTGCGCATGTGTTGTTGATAAGATGGGTTCACAACAGCGATGACGTAATTGTCTCTGTATACTGTTTCACCAAGATGGTCTTCTTTCGAATAGTAACGAAGGACCAACCCGCGGAATCACTGTCTCCATTCAGACCTAGACCATCAAAAGGAAGAGATCTATGCTTACCTTTCTATGTATATATTACCCCTAACAGCCCTTGCTTAATGAAATCTTCACCAAGCGTTCCTTTAACAGAAATATCCTGCCAGTGTCTGATTGATCCCCTAACCAGCTAAACAAGAGAAAACGCTCTGGTCATAGTGTTCTTCTAAAACTACAGCTGTAAAGCGTGCTTTATGGTTATTGGCTCCTGCGTCCATCGTTCATCACCGGCATACTAATGTCCCTGATCAGACACATCCAGCAATTCTGAGGTGATAACAAGAAGCGAAGGGCTTAGCCGGCCCCGGAGGTCGCTCCACGCTGTAAAGCGAGCTAGGGCAATCATGGTGGCCGGTTTTATTGAGAATTCGGTTGGACTGGACGGTTCGAAACATGGCGAGCACGTTCTCAGAGTTGCTACAACCATGGTGCTGATTTTAAATCTTCTAAATGAACTAACGCCAACAACAAGATGATACCAAGTACCATACAATGGAACCACCAGGTACTAACATCTTACTCACAAAGCCTTACTGGACCTGCAGGTCCGTAAGTCGAGAAATTCCCTATCCTTTTACCCTGCTGTAACCATACAGCATATCAAGCAACATATGGATCCACAAGACCGAACTCAGACAAACCTAGACAACCAGCGGATCCACAAGAGTCTAAACCCAAACAACGTACGGATTGGCAAGTCCAAACCCAGACAATGTACGTATCCGCTTCCGCAAATCCAGACAACGTAAGGATTCGCAACTCCAAAAGCCACGCAACGTACGGATCCACAGGTCCAAACCCAGACAATGTGCAGATCCACAGGTCCAACCCCAGACAATGTGCAGATTTACAAGTCCAAACCCAGACAGGGTGCGGATCCACAAGTCCAAACCCAGACAATGTACGGATCCACAGGTCCAAACCCAGACAATGTGCTGATCCACAAGTCCAAACCCAGACAATGTGCTGATCCACAAGTCCAAACCCAGACAATGTGCGGATCCACATGTCCAAACCCAGACAATGTGCGGATCCACAAGTCCAAACCCAGACAATGTACGGATGCAAGTCCAAAAGCAGTCAATTTAAGGATCCGCAAAACCTGCGATGGCGTTTCTGAATAAGGTGCCAAATCTGTAATGACATGGTGATTTCGTTTGTATGACGTGGTTTTAAATGTGAAGGCGAAGTCAATTGGGTTTGTTGGGTGTCGCTGATTGGTATTGACCTTTGACCTTCAACGACGAGACATTGTCTCAAGCAGTTCAGTTGGGTGAACGCAACAACTAGGATTCAGTTTCTGGTCATGCATGGAGTGAGGGGGGTCGACTAGGATTCAGTTTCTGGTCATGCATGGAGTGTGGGGTGGACCAAAAATAGTGACGAGACCAGACCACGATCTCGGAATATAAGAGTAATGGCAGTAAGCTGCTTAACTGAATTGGGATCATTTATGGTGGTCGGAAGTGAAGGACCATCAATCGAGCTCGACTTAGCCGGGATGTTGATATTACGAGGGCACGGCCAGCCGGCTTCCTCGCCATATTTCATTGGTGAATGACGTTGGTGAGATGTCAGCAACCCTGGTCGCCAAGCACGCCAATTTTTGATAAATGACGTAAATGGGGAAGGGAACTGGCTAGTTTATATACTGGTCAATATACTGAAGTGGAATGGATGGTGTCAGCGGCTCTGGGTCTGGGTCGGCTGTGTTCAAGAGTGCTGGGGCCGATTTGAAGACAGGCATGACAGGTTATGGCTGTAGATGTTGAATTCTACATCGATACATTGCACAGGCTGAAGGATTGCTTTGAACTCTCACCCAAAGCCATCTGTTAGTTGAATCATTTTTCATATGCCATCGGGCCCAACCCAACCGCTTCAAGTCAACCATTTGCTGTCAAGTTCAAGAGCAGGGCCCATGTTCCCGAAGCCGTCGCCGTAAGGTTAATGATGTCGTTAATACGCTATGCATTTTTCCAGTTTGAACGACATCGTTCACGCAAAGGTCCACTAGGACCACGATGCGTTTTATGATAACGAAGGCTTCGGGGACATGGGCCCAGTTGAACTGTAGGCCTACATGTGCATCTTGCTCTACAAGGCTTCGACGCCGCTACCCTGTGTATGCTCCTTCAATACCAGAAGACGTTTTGGCTTTGGTGGTGACAATCAAAGCTTTGTGTTTCGATAAAATTCAAAACACAGATAGCAAAGTACAAAGTGATTAGTGACGGACACAACGCCATGCATTACATACTCATGTAGAGGAATCATACACAAAGCATGGCCAATATCTAGAACGAAATGAACAAGTAGAACACTTGTAATCAATAAACAACATGAATCGTCAAGGGATTAATTACTTTGGTTCAATTACAAATTCAAAATCCCTCTCTGTGTATTATTCACACATCCAGACTTGGTACAGGATTCCCAGGAGTCGCCTGTTGCCTCACAACTCCAGAATTACCCGAAAAGCTGTTTTAAAGCAGTTAATTCTTGGCAAGATATGTGTGCTATCTGATTCGAGTCGTCAGTTAATGAACAGAAAGCGACACGGGGAGACTTGGAATGAACAATTTTCAATTTGTCTTTGTTTTTGTAATAATTGCTTGAAAAAGATTATATGATAGTCGCTGTGTGGTTTAAGTGAGTTATTCAGCGGAATTGATAAGACGTTCTTGAGTTCATCTTCTTTAAGTTTGCATCTGTTGACGACTAAAGTACACTCAGTCACTCTGCAAGTATCGGGTTATCTTGGCTCGCTGAGACTCATAGATGGCAGCTCCACAAAGGATTGGAAGCTCCACAAAGGATTGGAAACAAACGGAAGCAAGAGTTAGGACGGCCCATGTGCTTCGGGGGAAAGAGCGACATGTCGAAGTTACGCAGTCCTAGCATACAACGACATCATAGACAACCCAAAAGCCATGAAACATCCAAGACCAGGAACCGCCACCGGACTCTACTGGTTTCACTCTCCACCCATTCCACTGAAGCAAAGCAAAACGACAAGAACCAGACTGGGGTTACCGGGAGTTCTAGCATTCTTTGCATCACTGCCCAAGGTTTCAGGGGAGTAACGGAGTATCAGAACCCCTGATCACCTCAGCCGGTCTAAGGGCACGAATTTGTGCCTCGTATGCCTGGAAACCATTCGTTTAAAAACCACCTCCACGTAACGAGGGTGAAGTGACGCATCGATGCATCTGTGAAACGAAAAACGGAATAATAAATGCAATCTACAGCAGAAAAACCAANACTTGTAATCAATAAACAACATGAAACGTCAAGGGATTAATTACTTTGGTTCAATTACAAATTCAAAATCCCTCTCTGTGTATTATTCACACATCCAGACTTGGTACAGGATTCCCAGGAGTCGCCTGTTGCCTCACAACTCCAGAATTACCCGAAAAGCTGTTTTAAAGCAGTTAATTCTTGGCAAGATATGTGTGCTATCTGATTCGAGTCGTCAGTTAATGAACAGAAAGCGACACGGGGAGACTTGGAATGAACAATTTTCAATTTGTCTTTGTTTTTGTAATAATTGCTTGAAAAAGATTATATGATAGTCGCTGTGTGGTTTAAGTGAGTTATTCAGCGGAATTGATAAGACGTTCTTGAGTTCATCTTCTTTAAGTTTGCATCTGTTGACGACTAAAGTACACTCAGTCACTCTGCAAGTATCGGGTTATCTTGGCTCGCTGAGACTCATAGATGGCAGCTCCACAAAGGATTGGAAGCTCCACAAAGGATTGGAAACAAACGGAAGCAAAAAGCAGTATCAGAGTTAGGACGGCCCATGTGCTTCGGGGGAAAGAGCGACATGTCGAAGTACGCAGTCCTAGCATACAACGACATCATAGACAACCCAAAGCCATGAAACATCCAAGACCAGGAACCGCCACCGGACTCTACTGGTTTCACTCTCCACCTATTCCACTGAAGCACAGCGAAACGACAAGAACCAGACTGGGGCCACCGGGAGTTCTAGCATTCTTTGCATCACTGCCCAAGGTTTCAGGGGAGTAACGGAATATCAGAACCCCTGATCACCTCAGCCGGTCTAAGGGCACGAATTTGTGCCTCGTATACCTGGAAACCATTCGTTTAAAAACCACCTCCACGTAACGAGGGTGAAGTAACGCATCGATGCATCTGTGAAACGAAAAACGGAATAATAAATGCAATCTACAGCAGAAAAACCACCAACATACGTAATTCTCTTAGAATATCCTTGCATTTCTTTCCTTTTCGAATTGCTAAGTATCACGTCCACACACAAAACACTCGTTTAAAGGAAAAAGACTAGTCAGGCATTTCGAGAAAAAACAGTACAGCTGTATGAAGTTTTCGTGACCGTGAGTTCGACGAATGGTAAATGTATTTTTCGAACGAGACTTGGTTACGTTGGAAGTTTGAAACGAGAGGGAGGGACTTTGTCAGACGTCGCCCAGATGTTAAAAGGTACTCAAAGAGTCGGAGGGCAGCGACCGAAGGTGACCCAGCACGAGGACCCAGACCAGCAACAACCCTGCACTTCGTCGTGTTCCTCTGTTCGGCTTCTCCGAGTGACCATTCAGGGAAAGTTCATCCTGGCTTAGGATCGAGGTTCTTCTCAATATCCCAATAGCTCTGCCTTCAGAACCAATCACACCCACTTAATCTGTTTATTTACCATCAAGGGAAGAGTAATCGAGCCCTGGCCATGGATTCCAATCAGAGAGTAAAGAGAGATTGCCAGCCAGTGGAGGCAGTTGTCATGTACCAGCCGTCAGCTTCTAACGTCCCAGGACTAAATAATTCAGACAGATTTCTCAAGTTACCCTTCTTAAGGGCCGCAAATGACTGGATGGTGTCACGTAGTCAGCGCCACGAACATGATATTTGGGACTCTAGGGTTCGTTTCATCTGTTTGGGCGTTGGAGGGAAGCCGGTCTGGAGTCACTGATCCATGATGCCGGGGTAGGATCCACATCAATGATTAACGTCTTCAAGTAAATGGATTCAGACAGACAAACACACTGACTAAAGGATGACCTCAGGTCACGTGCAGAGAATATGAGATATCTGCACTTGTTCAGCCCCTGTCTTTTTGCTAACCAAACACCAATTCGAAATGGCAAACAGTCTGATTTACAGACTGATGGTAGCTGCGCCGGGGATGCAGTATTCTACGTCTCTGATTGGACAAAAAGTGGCAGGGAATTGGAAAATTAATACGCTTGTAAAGAGTCACTAGAGGGGCGTGCAGACGAGGATGTCCTTTACTTTGGCCCCAGTGGACGGAGGTCAGACAACGTTTGACCAAAATGAAGCATCCGTCACCTCTTATTTGAGCTAACCTGATGACTACAAGTACGTAGCCTCCGTATGCCGTGGGTAATTCTGAAGAGCCGTTCTCGAGTGCCATGCCAATCACTGGAACTCAACGACTAATCTTATTTTCTTGCTACCACTTAACCCTGTGGCGTTGTTTCAGTCTGGTTTGCAGACCTAAACGTCTTGTCACAACTAGGGTTTCTTCCCCACGGAGAGAGACGGGCACGATTTTTAAAAGGGATCTGAAGTTCAACCCTGGATTAAACGTCGAGTTTCTGTCTCGAACACCGAGCATGGAAAAGATAACATGGGCGGAGTTCCTGAACTCCCCATAAATCACTGAGCGAGCATAAGATTATGGAAAACAGCAGGATACAACAACCGGACTCGCCAGTCGATACTATTGGTTTGTGCTGCTTGCACATCTTTCCTTAGTTTGTAGGCCAAACAAAACATCTCTAACATCAACGACAAGGCCAATTACTAGGCCATGCTACGTTCTTCCGGTCGGAACTTTCACCCGTGCTGTTTAGCGTTAAGCCTTTGACCGTATGTCTGATCTTTTTTCCAGTCGGGGCATTTATCAATGCAGTTCAGCGTTAAGTCTTCGACCGTGCGGATCTACCTTTACTTCCGGTCAAAACACTGACCCATACAGTTCAGCTTCAAGCCTTTGAGCGTACATGTCTACCTTTTTCTTTCTGTCGGGGCGTTCATCCATGCAGTTCAGCTTTAAGTCTCCGACCGTGCGGGCCTACCCTTTGGAGCATCGTGGAGAAAAGATATTGGTCATTCCATATATGACAGTTATCTCCTTTCACTCAGTACATATTGACACTAGAGAGTAATAATAAAGCCTCAATCACAGACTGGTTCCATGCGATTGATAAGCTTATTAGTGCTGAGTGACAGGATCAAATTGTGTACGTGACTAGATTATGCTTCTCTGTATACGCGGATATAGCAACATACATGCCTTATAATGAGCATATACCACTCGGTTTCATTCCTTAAGGAGAATTTTTCGTGACCAATACAAAATTTGAATCATGGGGGACTTTAGTCATCATTTATTTGTCTTAGAAAAGAGAGAAGCGGGTCAGGGCAGCGGGCCGGCGGAATTTTTCGGATATTTCTTTTTTTGATATTTCGTTTTGCGGTGTGTGCCTCTCCGCCCCTTTGGCCCAGTTCATCCATGCAGTGTGTGTACTGCGTGCGTACCAGCAAGACCATCACTCGTCTAACATAACTTTCTTGCAATTACAAATGTGGGAGGGAGAGGTACTGGGTTAATCTATGCCTGACCGCCGCCGGCAGTTACCAACAGCGAAAGCGGCCAGTCCAGCCCAAGCAGGACTGAAGGAGGAGTTTGTTCTTGTTCGATGGTTTAATACGGCTGACTCAGTGGTAAGCCTGGCGTATCCTCATGGGTCATGCCCGGAAGAAACCAGACCTGTCCAGCCAGCGTCTACCATACCAGTCGAGGATAAAGAGCCACTAGTACCGACTCACCCCATCTCGAAGGAGCCAGAGCCGAACCATTGGAAACTGTCCTTCAAAACGGCCGAGTGTAGGAAAATCAGCTTAATATTCGATTCGCGTTGCAGCTCTTAAAATGCGTACCGGTTCCAATCAACGTCACATTGCAGTCCACTTTGAGTGGCCCACTGCCACATCGGAACAAACACCACAAGGATTTTCCAAGGGAAATGTTTCAAATACATTATTCTTCAGATCCGTTGATATGTATACAGTAATATTTCCAGGAGAGTACTCGACATATTTCCCGACAAAGACGAAACGCTTTCCGCAAGACAGGTCGGTTTGTAGACACATTAGGTTCACGTAATTGCAGTTATGTAGTGCACCTCAGTTGCCGGACACGGAGCCCGAAGGACTGAGCCGTCTGAGCAGGAAGGGGCGTGTTGGAAGTGGATGTGAGTGCACTGCAGAAGTAAGAATGGCGATGAGGGTTTGCGTAAAGAAATATTCCCCCTTTGGAGTAGTTCAGCCTCAATGCCGACAAGGAAACAATGCCAATACCATCATAAAATACTTTAAGCCATGACATTCGGGATTGGTTTGGGATTTCGGCGAAATGAGCTGCGCTCTGCGGAGTACATGTAATCACTTTTTTGTCATCATGCTAATATCTACACAGTAGTATGTTCACGCTCCGCCTGCTGGTGTACTTATGAAGTCAGCTGTGGAATGTTGGAGCGAACCATTTTGATGCAATAAAGTAAACGACGTAATGTGGCCTAAAATCGTATATTCTATCTGAGTTCAACTGCAGTTGATCATCGACTTATTCAAGTTCAACAACAAATTGTGGCATAAAATGGAAACTTACAGTTTGTTCTTTCGTTGAATAACAAAACTACGGCCCATAATCGGGTCTTTCAATTGAATAACAAACTGTGGGTCATAATCAGATCGTTCAATTGAATAACAAACTGCCACCCATAATCGGATCGTTCAATTGAATAACAAATTGCGGACAATATTCGGTTCGTTCAATTGAATAACAAATTGCCACCCATAATCGGTTCGTTCAATTGGATAACAAACTGCCACCCATAATCCGTTCAATCATTTGAATAACAAACTGCCATCCGTAATCGGTTCGTTCAATTGAATAACAAACTGCCATCCATAATCGGTTCATTCGATTGAATAACAAACTGCCTCCCCTAATCGGTTCTTTCGTTGAATGACAAAGAATGGCCCATAATCGGTCCTTTCAATTGAATAACAAATTGCGGACCGGTTGACTAACATACTGTGGCCTACTAATCGTACATTTAACTGAAGCATAGAGGTTTCTTGATAACATTAAACGGCTATCCCTTTGCATTTAATCTCCCAAGGAATTCTGCAAGCATTCTGTTTCTGGTAATTGGATTCACCCGACAAACCTCTCTCACTGGTGGCATAAGTAAGAGGGTGTATCGTATGACCCCGACATATCCTAACAGAAATTAGAGCATTTTATTCCATGAGAAATGGGACATGACATTCGTCGAGAAACATCCCAATAGCTCAATTAGCGTTAGATCGTCCAACCGAGAATTAGCCATTAATGCAAGAAATGGGGGAACTTCCCAGAGCCAATGTGAAAATGTGGATGTCACCATGAAACGGCTGAATTCGACAGTATTGACAACAAAGGATTCAGAAAAATTGTTGAAGTTAAATGAGATGTGGGCAAGGACCTCAGCATGAAAAGGCAAAACATATGCTGCAGGCAGTGAAATGCCTTCAACGGAGCAGACAAGCCATCGATGTGGGCAAACGTAGGGAGGCAGCGAAACTACCATCAATAGCAGCAAATAGAACACACTCGGATTTCACGATTCGATACGCGAGACCGAGTTAAGTAAACCATGTGCAAATGTAGCAGCGACCGAATGCATCCACAGAAGATCAGGTTCCTTGGAAACGGAAATTTATCCCTCTAAACGGAAGTGAGTTGCTCTACAAGATGGTCCCTTTCTCAGCTGAATGTTGACAGTCATGTGCCCGTCAATATTGAAGGAACTAATTACACATTGAAAACTCTCAGGCCAGAGTGCACTTCATTGTCAGTTGTAAGCCTCGCTTATTTTTTGCTACTTTCTTTGCATGTCTTTCAGCGGAAGAAGGCAGAGAGTCTAGACAATCACAATAAGTGGCGTTTGGCTTCTTTTGAGAGGAGAACTCCAGGAGGATCTGAAGGAATTGTGGGGCTGGGTCGCCAAGGACTCAACAAGTGCATGGGTAAAAAATGTGATTCTTCCCTCAAGTGGGCCCAGGACGTGTTAGTTAGAACGTGAGGTATGCAAAATACGACAAAGTTGCAAAACAGTTTCACTAAATCTCAGCATTTTGGGCACTACTTAATACGCACGAGGTAAAAACCTAGGACCGTGCTGTCCTCGTGTCGATGGCCAACACCAGATAGCATCACCACAAATTTCAGGATATTTCGGGCAGGTGTAAAGTTTTTCAGTGTTTCCGTGTGTCAGTGTTCCCCCTATTGTTCTGGAAACACTGGCAGATAGATCGACACGTTTCTCTGTGTGTCCTCCACTGTCGAGTCGCGGCTTATTCCGTCAGACAATAGCAGGGGAACACTCGCAGATGGGGAACACTGAAAACGTTACACCGGCGTTTACAACGCGTCATGTACTGAGGGCATTTCCCGTCAGAACGAATTGCAATTTAAATTGCTAACGGAGCTCTACCCACAGAGGAACAAAATAATGATGATGCCTTGATAGCTTTCAAGTACGTGATAGCTATTTCGGTTATGTTACTTGTACACTTTCCAGCATTTTGCTGTGACGTGTCCCATTACGATGTCAACAGCGTGATGCATCATGCATTATGAAATTACTACTGTCATCATCTCTGGAGAAAACTTTCCTCTGAAAGCGATCGAATGTCATGGACTGTATAACCATATTGTCAGACCACAGGACAGTGGTGATCTGCTCATGTACACAACACGCGCCTGATGTTACTAAGGTGACTGTGGCGACGGTGTGTGATTTCAACATGACAATAATGTTTTTATTATTAATGGGACAATGACTATGTGCCCGTGAACCTGTTGATGCTCATACGATCCAGTGATTGTCTGCTCTCAGCAGGCTGCACCTACAGTATATGCTCGTGTTCTTGCGTCATTCCATTCTGTCGGCAGTGACGCAGGCATGGCAAGGGCATTGTGTCCACACAGGCTGCGCTGCGCGAGACTGATTATGCACAGACTGATTGGTGCGAGGTATGAGCGCCCTCTGTTGTAACAATGTGGCAGGGGAGCGACCCATGATAACCTCAGGATGAACGGTGTTTTGACATCGCAGAAGCGAAAATCTGCACAAACATCGTCATCGTCAACAACATCGTCCTTCCTCCGATAGAGGCACTGCGTGGGCCGCCATAATGAGGACCATAACCTACTGTTCAATAGGTGTCACTAGTGGTTAAAACTATTGCAATGAAACTGACATCCAGCTGGGGCCGGTTGCACAAAAGTTGAAAAGATAAAAGCCTGTTAATTTAACTTTTCCTGTTAAAATCCTTAACTTGGTGTTAACTTACAAGTTACAAAACCAACATTTTGGGATAAGTTAACGCCAAGATAAACTAACAGTGATTTTAACTTTTGTGCAACCGGCCCCTGCCTGATCAATTTCCCACACAAGAGACGTCCATTGTATAGGACCTGGTTACGATGTGCTGCCCTCTATCGTAGCTATGATCTCCATAGGAGCAGAAGGCTCGAATGGCATATTATTACCATAAATAACTAACATAGCCCTCCAATAGATCTTGTCGAAGGGCGACGACAAGCATTTCTCTATAAGCCTTTTGAATTGTAAGAGTCATCATCGAACGTGCAGCATCCCTGATCCACCAGAGAGTCAACTCTGAAGATAGCAACAGCGATTGTATCGGACAGAATTTATTGAATTTCAGGAATTAAAACCGGTTGCCCGAATCGCTGATTAGTGTTGAAATCACATTTCAGCTGAAACAAAAGTTGATTCTGTCACCAGCCAACTTCGATCTTGTGCGGATGGTGAATAGGGTTCTTGACATTATCATGGTTTCGATTTGTCAAGAGCGAAAATCTCCCTCTGAAGCATTGAGAGAAAAAATGCTGAAAGCTGTGACATGTCTGATGGTGACAACAGTCGCATTCGATTCGATGAGGAGTCTTCAAGCAGAAAACTTGCCATCGAAATCGTTGTCTTATTGGTGGAATTAGAAAGTGGGAACTTTGTACTCTTGACAAGACGACAGGAGACTAGGCCAGACAACTCTTCCTAGGAAAGAAAGCAGTCGATTCCGCCGAACTGCCGCCAAAACTTAGCATGATGCAAAGTTAAACGCGAAGTTCGAATAGATCGGCGCTTTCTAGACACTCCTGAGTCTGCGTGGGTTCGATTCTCCATTCTGCCAATGTCAGAGGTGATAAAGAGGACGTCACTTTTCGACAGCATCTAGATTTCCACCAGTCCTTCGGTTTCCTCCTTCAGTAGTGCCGCAGCGAAGCCGCAGCGAAGCGTTGCCCATGGAGAAAACAATGCCCAGAATTTAAATCAGTCATTTTTTACAATGAGAACGAATCCCGGAGATTCTATGCTGCTTCTCTTCGTTATTTCAGCCTTGAGGCCATATTACCACTATCTAACGCAGCACAACAAACCCCGGAGGATAATCTGTAAGAGATGAAGAAAATCTTTATCATTAGAAAGAGCCATACCCCTAGGTGATTCTTTGGACTTTTTAAAAGATTTCTGAAGTTTGGATTTTAAAATTCATGCCATATCGAACACGCACGCAGTTCATTGACCTACAATGGTATAGATGGGATCTTCTCACAAGATCAGAGGGCGCATGTTTGATTGATGTAATAGCGCTATCCTGTACTACCAACGACACTGTATATATGCGTACTTGCAGAGTATAGCTGTTACTTCAATTACCATGCCCCCCACTGATCAGAAGTGGAGATACTGCATTTTACCATAGAGGGCAGTTCTTCCTCTAATGCGTTACATGTTTATGTTTCTTTCTCCAAAATGACATTCATGTTGCTAACTCGGAGGAAGCCAGCACTTCACCATCCGACTGCCCTTCCTTAGGGCCATCGATTTCAACATTCCCTCCATCCACAGACCCCGCCATCATTCTTTCAAACACTCGATTTGCGGAAGTGCAGCGTGGTACTTCTGACGCATAGCATCCGATGAGATGAATCCCACCATCTTGGCAGGACGCCGATTACTCATCAACAGAATAATTGAACAATTAGAACGACGCGGCTGTCAAATCTAAACCTCAGGCGTCATGTGCGCCCTCGGACTCCCAAGTTTGAGTGAAATTCTACTAATGATTATCGATTCCGTTGAATTGCCAAAATGATGAAACTTGATGGAAGAAAAAAAACAACTGTACACAATTTATGACATAAAGTTCTCTGGTTATCTACTGTCTTTGTTCAATTCACTTTTGAGGATCAGAAAAAAAGTTGGGCGAAATCTGTTTAAAAGATTATAAGTAGAAAATGATGATAACCAATGGCTATTTTTGAGAATTAATCACAAAGTCTTGCCAAACCGCACGTTTCCTGACGTTTATCGAAACTCCAACAGTCCCACGATCTAACCAATATCATATCTTTTCGCTATTAAGCACACTCACGATCAGCAAGCGATTGTCCTGGCCAGCTGTCAACATATTGTAACAACGCTTTCCATCTGATTGACATGTATGCTATACATAACATAATAGGCTAGCGTCAAACCTCACAGGGATAGGCGCTTCAAGATATGTATCTTTGTGTTCTGCAGACCGCCACTTAGCCATGCTCGGCCAGATGATAGAGGCTAAATCAATAAGAAAGATATCATTGGCATTGGGGATGAAATTTCTGTTAGCATATCATCAACGGGGCTTAACTATTCAGAGGACGTGAGGATGTTGCCAAAGAACGGAAAGGAGTCCAAATTTTGCTTGGAAGAATTGGTGGAATTAGGATGGAGACATCATGTGCGCATCTGAGGTGCTTGATTACTGCCAGAAATGACCCTTGACGAGCAGTGCCTTTTTCGTGCCTTGAATGGAAACGAAGGTTCTGAACAGCAAACGTAGCCTACATCAAAGGATAGAAAAAAGACAAGAGCAACAAGTCAGGCAGAGAGGTTAATAGAGGCCGTCTTCACTAAATCACTGTCTTCGTACTTGCAGTATTTTCTGAAAGGCAATGGTTAATACGCATATATCATATTGCCTATTTTAATTTCGCCCCGGCCCTTGACATCAACCAAGATTGATTTCGAAGGCGACATACGTGTACGGTGTTAATCAACTAATCAGTCCCCAGTGGCTGCCAGGATCTTGACACTTCGCTCTCCTTCTCATAAACTCTGCAAAAAACGTACAGTTCAGCTGAAACACCTTGTAGCTGTTTGATTAAACACCCTTATGAAAGAAGGATAGAGTTTTTTTCGTGCTGAAAAAAATGATCGATCGGTCGACTTCCAACCGGCGGGATTAATTCATCACATTTGTTTCTCTCAACTCTGTTTCGACTATTTGACCAATTAAAGACTACTAGCCTTTCATCATGTTTTTTTTTGAAATAGTAAGTGGAAGATCCCACGAGGTGGAAAAAAGGCAAGAACGACATCAAGAGGGGAAGGAAATAGGAATCCTTACGGTTTTACTGTGACTTCTTAAGAAACCTGCGAGGAATCTCAGATTTTACAACTTTGAACCATGCGTACCAACACAAGAGACATTTCTACAACATAAACGATGTCTCGATGTTCATGTGTACGAGGTGAGCCCGGCGTAATCCTCTTGTACTGTCTGTAGATGGGCATGCAATCAGAGAGAATGTGGTATTAATTGACTTACCGGCGTAGGCAATCTCCTTAAGTTGGTACTGCGATTAGAGGTCGCCCGTTCATTAACTTGATACTGGCTTGTCAGTCATCGTCAACCTGGAGGTCACAGTGTTGCTCGAATGTTTCGCCGTAGGGATCAGAGGAAAGCTGTCACACGGTTTGAATCCATGCTAACGCTTCCTTTTTCGCTGGAGTTTTGGTCCTGGGGTTCCTTGTTGCGGCCTGCGTTGGCCCTGTGCGGCGCTGCTGTCCACTGCCTCGATCTCGTTCTTGCTCGTCTCGGTCTTGTCCTTGATTCGGTCCAGTTTGTCCTTGCCTCGATCTCGTTCGTCCTTGTCTCGATCCCATACGTCCCTGCCTCGATCCCGTTCGTCCTTGCCTCGATCTCGTTCGTCCTTGCCTCGATCTCGTTCATCATTGCCTCGATCCCGTTCGTCCTTGCCTCGATCTCGTTCGTCCTTGCCTCGATCCCGTTCGTCCTTGTCTCGATCCCGTTCGTCCTTGCCTCGATCTGTTGTGTCCTCGCCTCGATCCTGTTTGTCTGGAAGTCTCACGCATTGTCGTGCCTCGATCCTCTTTCCTGTCCGTGCCAGTTTTCCGAACTATTCGTTGTTTAGACTAATCAGACTACGTGTATTCTCAAGCAATAACATCTAGATTATATATTATTAACCCAAGAATACGCGCAATCGAATCAGTCTTGGTGCAGCACATGGTCCCTGGTCGGCTCTTGTCTGGAAGGAGAAGAGCGGATATTGTAAATCAATGCATATTGAGATCAGATGGCCGAAAGTCACGGAGTCAACTAATTTTCTGTCATCTTTAATCACCAGAGGGCACGTGGCCTGGCGGATATTTGGCCATTGTTGCGCTGTTCTGTCTTTTCCTGACCCCTAAAGGGCAGGGCATATAGACGACCGTTGAACTGGCTGTAGACTGAACCTTGTTGTAACGAACAAAAGCATTGCAGCGATCGCTCAAAGAGGCGATATATCTGACAGCTCAATTTGGTTTCTCAAAACCTCGTCCGCTACTCGTTTGCAGAGGCAGAAAAAGATCACATTATTGTTCTAGCTCTAAATGCTGAGTAATCATCACTAGACCGGCATCAAGCACTTGCGCAGCCTCCCTGATTTACGTCCTATTAAAAATCACACCAGAAAGTAATCAAGACGTGTGATGTGTCTCCGATTCCTAGCACAGCGGTGATACTTGCCCCATTATGTCTCCACTCTGTCACTTTAATGCGCACAATAAAACTCAACACCCAATCGACTTTTTCTCTCGATTATGTGCGGGGCTGAGAAAAGGATAGCAGCGCCGAGACAAATCACCGCCTGTTCTAGACTTATGTGGCACTGCCCAAAGACATCTCATGGAAATAAATTGTTTTGTGATGTGAGGACGCGATTTCGGGCCGCTCTCGATAAATCTTCACATTTTCCTAATTGCTCGAGCGTTTTTTACTGCCGGTGACTAATCGCTAGCTCCAATGGGTGTATTGGAAATACAGCTTTTCGGTAGCGACGACTGCGTTAATGTTTTATAGGGCTTATGGAGGTAACCTGGAGGTTCTTAGCTTTGGGCAGGATGGGATATTATACCATGATGAGTATTGTTCCGTGGGCCGGAGTTTTTTTCACTGTTTTCAGCTGTTGACAACCGACAGGATACTCTGGCTTCCAACGAATGTACGGCAAACAGTCATTTAAACTTTGGGAGTGTGATAGCATAGTGGTAGAGCTTCTTGTCTGAGAAGCCCGAGTTTAATCCTCCATTGGGGTCATTGATCAGTGACCAATCACCAACGCGGTCTCTAACAAGTGATCAATCACCGACGCGGTCACTGATCAAAATGACCAATCGTCGACACAATCTCTGACTTTTGACCAATCGCCGACGTTGTTTCTAAACAATAGCCATTCAATCGACATGTTGATTGATCAACCGTCCATCGACAATGTGGTCTCTCTTAAAGATTTATAACCATGTCTATCTGTCGATGCCGTGGGCGACAGTCGGATAACCAACCAGTCCGGTATAAATGCTAGGTTCCCGCTGCCATGGATATCCTGGCTGACGTAATCCTCCCGGGATTCCCCTGTTATTCAGATACGGTATATCAACTCTGCATTAATGAGGTGAAACAGTGGCATCGGGTTCAGTCTGATCTGCCGATGACTCTCTTCATTGGGCTTACCGTCCTCTAGATACTGACATGTTACGTAAAAGCCTTCTAAACTGATTGACAAAATCGAAAACTCGGTGTTCGATGAGACTTGGTGTAAGAACTTCCCACAGATGTTGAACTTTTTAACATTTTCCTTCCGTTTGTGGAATATAGCCAGAAATAGTTTTCTGAAACACGCTATTTTTTAACTTTTGTTAATCAGTGTGTGAAGGTCAGAATCTCTAGAAAACTAACAAATTTTTGCCACAGACGCCACAATAGAGTGTTTGCACGGTGGCCATGTTGGAGGTATAAACAAAAGAATTTTTCGCCAGTCACGGTCCATGGAGATTAACTTCTATTGTTTTGAAAGTCTGTTCTTTTGTTGTATGCCTCCAACATGGCCGCTGTGACGTCACGTGCAAACTCTCTATTTATGCAAACCTTTATCAAACAAGTACATTGTACATCATATATGGATTGAAGTATACCATCTGGGTTCAAAAGTCCATCGACAACCATGTCATTACCAGCAGAGCGATTGGTCTCATATAAAGAACTAATTATCTTATCATCCTGTCATTACAAGTCTTCAATTATTGATGGATAACTTGGCAAGCCATTCATGACACTTGAAACAGGAAAACGTTAGGTAACTGTCGATCATCGCCAGTCCTCTTGATGGACCGTCCGTCACATCCGGGCACTGCTAATGGCTGACTTTATCACACTTAATATATGAATTAATAATTACCAGCAGTTAATCTAATTCATTTCTGGCTCGAATGCCCTGTAAATACTAATGTTGCCATGGATATATCTGACCAAAGTAGCGATTGGTGGACACGAGGTCATTATTGTCCTGTCTTGAGTAGAGCCAGCGTTATGAAACATGTCCATAAATCGTCTAACCCTTGATATATTGGGTCCAGTCACTCATGTGTTGGGAAGCTATACCAGGAACGTGTTTACGGCTCGTTACGACATCTCAGAATGTGTCTGGGATTTTATTAATTAATACCTGGTCAGTGTTATTGGGTAATAAAACCTGGAATCGATGGATGCCTTTAACACTGAGTCTGAGGATGGAAAATTCGGACTATAGAATATCTCACTTTAATCTTATTGCTTTGGTCAAAGAGATAGGTACATCCTATTGAGTACCTCATAGCCTGTACATTGTCGTCGAAGCAGAGAAATACCCATTGCCTCTCCAATGAATTGACACCATGCCTCCAAAAATGCTCTCTAAATTGCCCCTGGAAAACGTATCCCGTCCTACCCCAAGACATACACATGACGTGTACGTCTTTCCTTAGATGACCTTTCAGATAATCAAGGCCCATTATTGGCTCAGCCAATGTCACTTGGCCTGTGATTGGACCCGGTGCACGTTGTGTCCACCATTTCTTTCTTCCCCACCTCAGAAAGTTAATAAAAAGATTTTGAAGCGAAGACCGAAATCTGGTTTGGCGAAGTCAACGCCGTGTCAGCGACCTTTCGCTCACGAACAAGGAAGGGTTGGTTGAAATACAAGCAAACAGCAATTAACAGTTGGTATCCTTGCCGGAAGAACGGCCTGCATACCATCGACTGCTAACTAAGTGAAATTTGGTCCACCTGGTATGCGTGGTACTCAGCCGACTTTGGCTGTCATTCGGTATGGCCTCGTCCGGTTTCAGAAGCCGGTCGGTCCAGGCTCCAGGCAGACAGTCTGAATAGGAGTGATCAGTAAGTACAATGCTGTACATTAGGCACACAATATCCACCAATTGAATGATGCTTCACCCTGTCTCGGCGAGTGCTAAGGGTCAGTTAATAATCTTAGTCTTCTTATTCACCGGTAGAACGGTGACTAAAATGTGTTAACCCCCAAATCGATCCAATTTTCATCCATCTTCAGCCTGTTTCAGTACGTGCGGTTATTGCTTTTACAGATAAGTTGAAACCTTGGACGGTGCAGTATGTAATGCATTCCATTTCTATATGGCAATTAAATCTTATTAACCTAATCAATACCTTCGTATGGCCTCTTAGTCTCACTTTCACATGGCAAATATTTGGTCAGGGTAAGAGGTGGCAGCGAACGGTAATGAAACGGAACTAGCATTTTCATCGCTGATATGTTTTATGAGACCAGAATCTGGCGGTATAAGTTGAAGTCAGGTACGTGGCCGGTATATAGTAGCTTTTCCTCGCCCCTTGATCTGCAAAGGAAAGGTCCTGTAGGATTTTCCACCATGAGGCGTTCTAAAAATCCTAAACGTTAAGTGGGGTCACGCATCCAAACCCTAGTATAAGGTAATTGAAGGGATTCAGACCGGAGGTTTTGGAGGTTACCGGTTTAAACCATATGGATATGCATGACATAATGGCTGAAACCAATCAAAACTGGTCGAAATTGGTCGAAACTGGTTTAAACCGGTAACCTCCAAAACCTCCGGTCTGAATCCCTTCAATTGCCTTATACTAACCCTTTCTTTATTGCCAAAGACAAACTGAAGCCGGTTGGACCAAAGAAAACTCGTGTCGCAGTTGTGTCCGTGAAAAACACTAACAGTGTAGTTTATTTTCCAGAGAGTTCTGGACACGTTTTTGATTCTATATTTGTCTCTATTAAGCGTCAGCGCTGTCTTATTCAGTTAATAGTTCCAACAAGATTTAAAATGCCAATTCGCCTTTGGAGACGGATTGGGACGTGTGCTGCACGACAAACCGTTCTCGGCGTCCTGAGTATAAGACAGAGGCAGTTTGGAGGAAGCTGAGACAGGACATCAGTCAGCGACGGCTTATCGTAATTGCAGAAACGGAAGTATGACAGGAACGACGAACTCCCTGGGGAGTGATCATTATTTGTGTACCCACAAGAGTTATATTGCAGTGCCGACTACAAAGGAAGATTTATCTAGTAACCATGAACCTTCTACATGAGGCTGATGGTCGGTAACAGTGTGTCAACCTTTTACCCTTGATGAGATATTATGTTAAGTATCTAGTGACCTCTACGCAGAACTACGCCAGCTTAACCAACCCTCCCTTTCTAATTGATAACCTTCTGAAATAACCTCCGCTAAACTTCGGCAACTCTACTGACGCAAGGGGTAGCAGAACACGGCAGCAAAACACGAGCGGTATCAACTTGCGAATCGTTTAGTTATACCATTGACAGTAACCACCAGACCACAGGACTATTTTCGACTTTTCGCGAAAACAACTTGCCTTTCTCAATCAACCACACCTATATAGAAAATAAACTCAGGGTGACAAGGGACCAGCATTATCATCACTTAGCCCCATCGTTTAGGACTTTGGTCACTTTGCTGATCAGCTCTCCACCGGTAGGACGCAGCCACTCTCCAGACAGACCAAGCAACCTTCAGACTGAGGTAATGCAATTATTGACGGCTCTGTCACTGAGTAATAACATTAACTGTAAAAACCTGCTTGTGAGTTAGAGAAACAGGTATGGTCGACGAAACAACACATATGAACAGAAACTCGGATGTCAATCGATTCTATTTTCGTGGCTTCTCACAGAGGTTGGGCCTACTTGCTGGACAAGAAATTGGTGAGCTGTATGACGTGCACTCATAAGGAGACAAAACATTGCAGAAGAAACAGGAAATCTGGGACTAAAGCCTGCAGATTCCCAAGAATCCCAAGCAACTTTCATGAGGGACTTATTTATAGCAACTTTATTAATATCATCCCGAGCTCATCAGTAGCACTCGCTCACGTTTTTGTGCGATGACGTAGGGGGCAAGAGCGAAAGAACCACTGATTACCCCAGGACTGTGATATAGGTAAACACGTTTGATTTAGTGGTCAACCAACATCTCTTTTTTATTTTCTATCCCATTCCTTGTCGATCATAAACATTCCATTTTGTGTTTATTTGACAACACCGAGATTGCAGAAAGTTAACGCCGTGACATCGCAGGGGTTTTCTTTCTTACTTTGAATTCATTGCTCAGAAATCACTCGGGTTCAAGACGGACTTGTCCACCGTAAAACGTGGGAAGGAGACAACTCGAATGGACAACGTGATTTTAACGCCGTCTTCTACTTTTGGAGAAATCCGTAACATGAATTTGGTGGTAAGAATTGTCTGTATAGTAGATTCTTTACTACACTTCTGTACGTCATCTGTTCACGTGCATCTGTACGGCGACGATGGGTTTCCATCATGTTATACTGGGTGGAACCTCTCTATTAAGGATGCCCTTTTGGACTGACATCATGCTGTCCTTCCCCTTAGTGCTGGCGATTGATGCCTAATGCGAGGGTCCGTGGGTTCGAATCTGGTAGGAAGCGATGTCTTTCACCTTAGAAACCCGTTTCTATTTCATGTCCTTCCTTGAGAGGTATCCCACCGTGGAGGTGCCCCAGATGGAGGTTTTACTGTATACCCTCCGTTTCGTACGACCAGGACAGGAAACTGCTTGACCAACTCCCCTTCCGACAATATCTCTCCATCTTTCTACCTTGATGTAATGAAATCATCAACATCCTGAAGCTATTGGTATCGTAACATGTCAACAAGTCAATATAAACCCCGGTAATTTGCCGCCAAAGGTTTGTTAGGTGAGCTAAGGGATGACGACCATTGATGTGAGCTTACCTCACTCTCGGTGAATAATTACCTTCACTCTATCATAAGGTAATACCAAGCGCATGATTAATGTCCTAATCAACGGCACATCGACCAAAACGGTCAAAAGCAGCCACACTTGCTAAACTTGAGATTTGTATAAACATCCCAGTCGGCTAAAGTAAACTGGCCGTAAGATGAATGAAAGATCTTGATAGGTCGTTTACAATATTGAGCAGTTTATGCCAATAGAAGGCAAATCGTACTGAAGGCAGATTTCACAGGCGGTTAAATGCGATTATCAGTTGATGTATGGGTGTAATGTTATATGGTTGATGAATGGGTGGGGAGTGTTATTGAGCGAAATGGTGGATGTTGCACGGGGCGTGGTCCGGGACAATGACCACCATATGGTGACGCCGATTCGAAATTGTGCGCAGGTAAAGCTAAAATGTGGACGAGAAAAAGGCAACGACTTGCCATATGGTGGCGCCGATTCGAACTTGAATTTGGGTTGAAGCTAAAAAGACGACGGGAAGAAGATACGCCTGTCGCGACTATGCTTTGTTTTGTCTTACAAGTAGGCCTAGTCTGGTGCGGAAGACGCTCGAATATGAAAGTGAACAGTAGCCGACATGATATCAACAGGTAGCTCGTACAACAGTCAGGAATTACATGTAGAAAAGAAACGTCGAATAAGATCTGCGAATGGAGGAGGCGAGCTGACTCGATAAAGCTTCCAGGTACAGATTGAATAAGAAAGAGTCCAATTCATGCACTGTACGTGTATCATCCTTTAAACATTCATAAGTAAAAAAAGGAAAGAAGAACTCAACAACATCGGATAAAATCAAATGAATAGATCAAATTTTAAGGTGGTAAAGAAGCAGGTAGAATTGAAAATCTGAAGTATTTGGTAAAAGAGTCAAATAGTTTGTGAAAAAATTGGCAAGGAGTTACATAATCCGTGTGGATTACAACACTTATGGTTACATTTATACAACTAGACTTGCCAGCATCACTATTATGACGAAACACGTCCAGTCTCCTGCCGATTGAATCATTCAGCCGATAGGATCCTAACCCTGAGTCCCTGTGCGTTGAGTATCCCAGGTAATACCCTGTATTTATTGATCCCTCCATGGTAGATGAACCGCTCGCCCGTGGGACACCTCCAACAACCTCAGCACCGGCGATCATATCAGATCCGCGCGATATCTCCCCCGTGTAAAACACCGCGGGATGACCCATGGTACTGTCACGGTATACCGGAGCACGAATCTGTCACTCGGTTTGATAAATCATTCTCCGGCTTAGCGTTCATTGTGAGAAGGTCCACTGAGAGTGTACCAGATGTTAGCCGTGTCCTCCCGCTTCGCTATTCAATTCCTCGGCGGTATGCTAAAGAAAACTCGTGAATAAACTGTAACCACTTGCCGAGAACTCTTTTCCGTGGGTCTGTCTCTTCAGACTGGATAAACTAATCATGATTCCTAGCGGAAGATGTCCGGATCCCGAAATGAATCGCCAATAACTCCAGAGACAAGAATAGCACAGCTGTGAATCTTGATCGCGCCATTCAACATGTCAATTCCAAATGAAAGTCCGTCTGTATCCTCAACCTTACATCACCGGATATTGCACAGCTTTCGACTTCCGTTACCGGTCCCCTGTTGCGCAGGCTTCAGAGACAGTCTCGCCGGGCTCATGTAACAGAGTACCCGTGCTCCTTCGTCGGTGCCAGCAACTTAAATAGCTCATAGCCACAGTCCGTATGATCGAATTATTGCCCGTAGACAAAGCAGCAGCTCCATTCAGCCGGCGTTCCGGCGGCTCACGCACAACGACGTTGCTGCCACTGCTGTACGATCCGTTCTGGTGACACCAGCAGACGACACTACACCATCGTCTGCTCGCTGTATTCATAAGCCTGCCAAATGCCATCCCGCTTTAATCGGATAGGTTGATCATTAATCAGTACGAACTGTTAATGGTGGCAAAATTGCGGCCATGTTATGAATACCAATGGTATCATAAGTCCCCTAAGAATAGTGCCGTCGCATTTCAACGAATATTTTAACATATTGCCTCCCTGTGGACATCTTTGCACTTCATCGTAACGCGTGTGGCCCGGTCTTACTTATCCCCGAAATCCACAATCTTTACATTCCTTGAAATTATCGTCTGGCAAATCGGTGTCGTCCTTGACAACTTGTCGTTGCTCCGTCCCACACCAAGGCTAGGTTACCATTCCGACAGACTCCTGATTGGGTCGACCAGACGGGGAGATATCATCTTGCCTCTTATTATCAGTGTCACGACCAGACTGGTCTGGATGAGATGGGAAAAATGATCCACGAAATCGGCTGTGTTGGCTTGGTCAGGCCAGGGTCCGAATGATGGCGAAGAAAATCGAAGTCCATTTATATCTGTATCACCGCTGCACTGAGATTGATATTTCGTGTAAATACACTTATAAGAAAGAGTTTATTTCGAATAGCACCTTCGTTTGGGATGTTTGCAATCCAATCTCTCACGAACGTTTAAAGTCCATCCACCCCCGACCCGTCGCGTGCAAATAAAAGCGAGGAAGAGATCACCATATTGATAGCCAGCTTGCCGGCTTCGACGGATAAGTGAGGAGGCTAGCCGGTCGGTTGACCTCCGCTAACACTAGTCGGCGCTAGATGCTATTGGCTATAGAGGCAGAGCTCTATAATCACTTGTCAAATTGGAGATTTCAGGGAACGTTTAAGCCCTGGTTAAATAGTTCTTGGGACATTAATCTGTTCGATGCTCTGTCCATGATGAGACCAAATTGGATGGGTTTGATGGCCGCTCTTTGGTGCTTCTTATTTTCAAAGGGAACCGTCAGCTCAGACACAAAAAAGGAGAGCTGCGCGCCAAATACACAATTATTTTAATATTAAAGAAAATTCGGGAATTTGATGTCGTGCAGAAGGAAACCAGAGCTATCGAAGGACCAATACGTCGTCAAGGAGCATCACCGAGAATCGACCTCACAACCTAAGAGATATCAGGTGAAGGTGATTTCACTACACCGCTGCAGCCCAGACATTGATGACGGCACCCATCGGCTAGAATGAGCACCAACATCGCCATGGTAAAAACATTGATTAAAAAAGGCATTTCGGTCAACAATTTGCTGCACTGGTCTTATAAGTTGTCGGCATTTTTACTGAAGGGTTTCTAACGGGATTGAATAACACACCAGAACAAAGTCAGACAGGTTTAAAGTCATTGAACTGAAATTACAGACGTTATGAGGTGATGTCTATCTGTGCTGATCAATTCGCAGCCGTCAGCCAGCGTGGGTGTTCCCTTTTGTAACAGATTCCGAAGGCGTGATTCGTGCGATGGTTTCCCGCGTGAGTTGGTTCTCAACGGGCAAGTGGACCACAAAAACTATGGGGAGTCGATTGCGTGTTTAGTGTTGGCGTAAGCATAAGGAAGCCAACAATCGTGAGTTGCCCATTGCCAGCTAGATCGCACGAGAAAGTTATTGGGCAGCTCTTTGTGTCACTGGTGTCAGCGTAAGCCGTAAGGAAGCCAACAATGGTGAGTTGCCCATCGACAGCTAGATCGCAGGAGAAAGCTGTGGGCAGCTCTTTGTGTCGTTGGTGTCGGCGTAAGTCGTAAGGAAATCAACAATGGTGAGTTGCCCATTGACAGCTAGATCGCACGAGAAAGCTATGGGAAGCTGTTTGTGTCCTTGGTGTCGGCGTAAGCCGTAAGGAAATCAACAATGCTGAGTTGCCCATTGAGAGCTAGATCGCACAAAAAAGCTATGGGCAGCTGTTTGTGTCGTTGGTGTCGGCGTAAGCCGTACGGAAACCAACAATCGTGAGTTGCCCATTGACAGCTAGATCGCAGGAGAAAGCTATGGGCAGCTGTTTGTATCATTGGTGTCGGTATCGGCGTAAGCTGTAAGGAAACTAACAATGATGAATTACCCATTGAGAGCCAGCTCGCAGGAGAAAACTCTCATGTGGAGCAGCGCCTTTCGTTACAAAATTGATACAACACTGTTCGGAACATCGGTATTCCCTCCTTCCTCAGGCATTGAAAGTAACGAACATTGCCTTCGGTTGCCCATAAACTTGGTAAGCGAATGTGTGTAGAGTCAGTAAAAAGGAAACTAAAAACGGCAGTGTTGGCGTACAAATCAACGCCAATGGCAGTGGAAGAGCTTGAGTTTGGTAAGAGCTTTCAAGAAAATGATTAAGCAGAATCTTCACCACATGGTGAGTCAAGACTTCATCATTATCTATCTCAACCTCACCGACCCCCAGACAAACAGACATTAATTGAACTCGTGTTTGAACAGCCTCACGTATAAATTTTCCAAGTCGTAACATTTGATCGGCGAATAAATCGTTTAAAAACCATCTCGAGTCATGGCAGGTTAAAATGACAAGAGCAGTTGGATGTGGATTCTATTAAGCCTCTGAGTCATGGTGTTAATAAGATAGAATAGAAACATTGGATGTGAAATGATGTTGCCATCAGTTGACGAGGCCCATGCTGAGATAAATGAGACTCTTTACCCTGTACAAGGCGGTGAAGGCTGTTGCAATATGGTTCGACCTTGGGGGACGTCAAACTAAGCGAATGTGTTTGCCACGCCTCCGTGGGTCGCTGAACAGGGATAGGGACATTGGTTCGTGCCAACTGTTAGTAACCCTTCTGCCCTCCAATGACGGACGGTAACATCTTCATTTGTGATCAGCGGGAAGGAGGTTGCTTGAAATAAAAGCTGCATCCTGTACTACCTTGATGCAACTGGTACATGTGAATTCAATTTGACCAGAAGTACACCTACACAATTTTAATGGTAATGCTTTGACTCATTGCGCTTTTAGGAACAGCCCCTCAGCACATATTAAGGTGGTTCCATGCATTTTAAGTGCCCTTGCAACAATTCGAGATGAGGAAACAAGAATCAATTAAACCCTCGACATTCCCCTCTAACCTGACGCCGGAAATTACTCTTGTCCCAGACCCCGATTTTGTTCATTGAGTTGGCTGGATGGCTGACTTGTTGAGCGGGGTCTCTGCTTGACAGAGCTAAGCAGGCTTGTACGAACCACCTACGGTGTTAGAGAACAATCTGGCTGGCTTTACCGACGATGTCGAGATCTCGAGTTCCATTCTTATGGGGCGAGACATTCAAATCAACCTCTAGAACAAACACATGGATTCCTGTGGGCCGGGACTCAAGTGACTCAGCAACACGTGAAGTTGACTGCAGAGGTAGACAAGGGGACAGCCGATGTTGACAATGCGAGGGAGACCCAGCATATAGAAATAATGAAAACCTCAGCGTTCTGGTAAAGAAAATCCCAGGCGACAATATCCATGGTCATCAGATTCACGTAAAATCTACGCCATTTTCAACAGGGTAGCTGCGTCTTCATCCTGAAGAAATCATGTCGTCCTCGTAGCATCGTGGGAGCGATGCTAAGAGAAAGTGATTGCTCCAAGATGTTGCGTTTTACAACAAAGTCACTGGGCCGGGATCTTACCTACAACATCGGGGTCCTGCAACCACCCGTCCCCTTCACTGGACACCATCTGAGGTGATCAGTGGTTGTCAGCGTTCGCTCCCAACCTCACCACAACTGGAAATCATGGCGAAGGCCAACTGTTTTTTAACAACATGGCTTCAAAGGGTTGTGATCAAAAACAAAGATCCCGGCCTTGATTGGTCAAATTGTTGTCACGTGACCCGAACGTCAACACCAATCCCAACAACAGAGTTCTCACTGCGTAGCTTTTTACCGGACACCACTGACTTTGGTTGCCCTATGTCCCTTGTTGATTAACCACCATCTAAAGACTTTCAGCATCATTTCTATTCATTTATGTAACCAGCGTCCCAGCAAATTTCCGCCAGCTAAGGCTACTTAGGCAATGGAAGCAGGCAACGGATATTGCGTATTAAAATGACAGCCGCTGTAACGCTTGTGATGTTCGCTTTGACTAGCCAAATATTATCAAAGTGCCCAAATGACAGTCTTATGACAACTTACTATGCCAGACGTGTTCAAGAGTACTGAATATGTAGATTCCGCCCGACTAGAAGAATAATTTCAATTATTCCAATTATAAGTTCATTTATCATTGGTTAATTTGTTCTTTTTACATTCGACGACAAAAACAACGGCGGGCTCGAAAATGTGGAATCGTTTGGAACGATGGAAAGAAGAGTCTTGTTTTCGTATCTCCCGGGACCAGTGGAAGCTACGTGCTTGTGCAGCCGATGTGCAGGGGCGACTTTGTGGAGAAAGTTCGTCATCCAAAAAAGTTTTGGTGAAGAATGTACGACGCAGAATAGTCGTTAATCACGAAACTTGCAAAAATCAAGGGGATCTCGGAATCATGCATTGCATCACGACAACAGCAACGGCCGATCCATCATGCTCATCTCCTCCAACTTCCCCTAAACATCATTCTTTAGATGGCAACCTCCCGTCCCAAGCGCTCATTAATGTGAAGGCCTACATTGATTGTATCCAAGATAAGACCTCATTGGCATACAAGAGTCATTAGGCATCGCTCGAACCAACGTGCAATTGATCATAATGGTTGGCCATAGTCCCCGAGCTTCTCCAGGGAAATTAGAATGATTAGCGTATTACATCAGTGATGAGACAGCCAGAATCAGCTTGCTCCTGATTACACACAAAACAATGGTCATAGGGAACAAAACTTAACCCGTTCTTGTCGGGGTCTGTCCTGGTACAGTGTTGTACGCATGATGCCGAACTACAGCAAGGCTTTCATGTAAAACTGGGAGGGGGAGGGAGCTTTTTCGGCTAAACCTTAAAATGCCCGATCGGAAGTGACGTTACCCCATGACGCACAATAAATCCTATGTTCGATGCGGCTTATTTTGTCAATCAGCGACCTTTGTCGCGCTGATTGGGGCTTCTAAATTCGTCCCAAAAGGAGGAACATCCATGACCAGGGTGTCTCATGCTGCAGACAAGCGTTGGCGGTTATAGGCTGGCCTCCAAGGATAACGTTCTTCCTCCAAGGTTATAGGCGCGCGCACACCTGTTCTAACCTTCACATTTGCTTTTCACTCGTGCATTTTGGTTGTTTCAATTTCAATTTCGAATTGGAACAAAGGATTTAATGAAACCTTTGTTCTCTTGTGTGAACTCACAACAATCAACGTTGCGCGATTAGTTGACATAATCAAAATCAGGCTGGTCATATTCATCGAGTCCTTCACAATAGGGGACCTAAACAAATCAGCACAGTTGCCCAGCAATCAAAGTGAAAAGCCTTTTAAAATCCCTCATTCGTACAGTATAGGCAGAATTCGATATGTAAAGACTCACTGGGCCGATATAAAACGGATACTGTATATAGACCGCGGATGTGGTGTGGTTTACGCATAGAATTGCGTACTTAATAAAATATGAGGGTTATTGCGAACACACCACCAGTCTTTATTCCTTGTGGTGATGGATATCCACCAGATGGACCTTCGAGGCCAATTATAGCAGGAATAAATGACCTTTCCACTCCTAATTTCATAATAGCATGCTGCAGTCAATAGATTCTAATATATAACGCTATGATGCTATGTTACATATTGTAAGAACGTTAGATTTTCTGCTAAATGTATTTCAAAGATAAAGAGATACAGATCTTTCCTCCATCAAATGTAAAAGGCAATATATCAATTTTTGATAAGCGGGAATATGAACGATTGAATTGAATTAACGGGAATATGAACGATTGAATTTTCCTGTGCTAACGAATCATTGTGGTGTAGAATATAGCTTTTACCTTTAGCGGGCCGTGTAGTTGGAACAGACCCGATTATATGTTAACAGATGGCTGTCAGATCCGAGATTTCCAGACGCAATGAACCCACGCCTCTCAAGAAAGAAGTAGCACTTGAAATATCATGGAATGCATTGTGTTGATTATAATATAAATAGCGGCCATCTGATCGGCTCCCTTATCACCCATCCTTGATAGACCGTGTGTCTGTACATTACCGTGACGGCAAGAGGCCGTTTACTTTCACGTCACGAACCACCATTCTCCTAACTGTCAGTTAGATCAACACAAATATTACAGAATTGTGTCACAATTACCCTATTTACACTACCCATGTGGCATTCCATTTAAATTGATCCACGACGCTGTAGCTTATCTCATAGAGTTGATAATACAGAGGCTGTGGCTCCATTATGCAAATATAACTTTAATTTGAGTCAATTAAGTTTTATAGCCTCAACGAGCAGTCCCGTGCCTTTTTTTACCATTTTTTACATCGTGAGGTTTAGTTTTATCTCTTTCAGTCAGTAAATGCAAACGACTTTTGAATGTTAACAACGGAAGTGCTGGTTTCCCATTATCTTTTTACTGGTGCCAAGATCCCACT
>NMRB01000074.1:174770-236984 GCA_002633025.1 Notospermus geniculatus
CACTGTAAAAACCATTTTGTCCACTACCTGGACACGTGGGTTTGAGATGAGAATGGGTCCATGGTACCCAGAATATTTGTTCTTCGAGCCTGAAACGAGGAGGTCCTTAGGTTGCTCATGGGTGCCAACACCCCACGGTAGCATTCGTAGATGGGCCAAAGTGACCTATGAAACTCTCATTATGGGTTACTGGAACCTATAGACCTGTCCGTTTCAGGCTCGAAGAACAAATATTCTGGGCACCATGGACCCATTCTCCATTGAACACGTTTCAAAACCCATGTGTCCAGGTAGTGGACAAAATCATGGGTCTCTCGAGCCCATTCGTTTTTACAGTGCAATCAAAGTGAAAAGCCTTTTAAAATCCCTCATTCGTACAGTATAGGCAGAATTCGATATGTAAAGACTCACTGGGCCGATATAATATGGATACTGTATATAGACCGCGGATGTGGTGTGGTTTACGCATAGAATTGCGTACTTAATAAAATATGAGGGTTATTGCGAACACACCACCAGTCTTTATTCCTTGTGGTGATGGATATCCACCAGATGGACCGTCGAGGCCAATTATAGCAGGAATAAATGACCTTTCCACTCCTAATTTCATAATAGCATGCTGCAGTCAATAGATTCTAATATATAACGCTATGACGCTATGTTACATATTGTATTAGAACATTAGATTTTCTGCTAAATGTATTTCAAAGATAAAGAGATACAGATCTTTCTTGCATCCAATGTAAAAGGCAATATATCAATTTTGACAAGCGGGGGTATGAACGATTGAATTGAAGTAACAGCATTTTCTTGTGCTAACGAATCATTGTGGTGCAGAGTATAGCTTTTACCTTTAGCGGGCCGTGTAGTTGGAACAGACCCGATTTAACATGTTAACAGATGGCTGTCAGATCCGAGATTTCCAGACGCAATGAACCCACGCCTCTCAAGAAAGAAGTAGCACTTGAAATATCATGGAATGCATTGTGTTGATTATAATATAAATAGCGGCCATCTGATCGGCTCCCTTATCACCCATCCTTGATAGACCCGTGTGTCTGTACATTACCGTGACGGCAAGAGGCCGTTTACTTTCACGTCACGAACCACCATTCTCCTAACTGTCAGTTAGATCAACACAAATATTACAGAATTGTGTCACAATTACCCTATTTACACTACCCATGTGGCATTCCATTTAAATTGATCCACGACGCTGTAGCTTATCTCATAGAGTTGATAATACAGAGGCTGTGGCTCCATTATGCAAATATAACTTTAATTTGAGTCAATTAAGTTTTATAGCCTCAACGAGCAGTCCCGTGCCTTTTTTTACCATTTTTTACATCGTGAGGTTTAGTTTTATCTCTTTCAGTCAGTAAATGCAAACGACTTTTGAATGTTAACAACGGAAGTGCTGGTTTCCCATTATCTTTTTACTGGTGCCAAGATCCCACTGTGGTGTATATTGAATCTTTCTAATTGCTTGAATAATGAACAAATTGGGACTAACCATCAGACGTTCTTTTTTTTCGTATTGGTTAAGTGCACCACATAGGTGCGCAATGATGGTCTACATTGGGTTTTTTATGTCTGATTGAATGCTTGGGGATGTGCTATCAACAAGCTGGCACGAATAGTGAGGGAACGGTTGCGAACACTGGTATTAACGTTGGTTTTGTGTACATCAATGTACAGTAACACCACGAACCTCTCACCTCTCTAAGACAGACGTTTTTTGGTGTTACACATGGCGACCCATAGAATTGCTGTGAGTGCATCAACATACAGCACACCACGAACCCTCAGAGATATAGTTTTTGGTGTTAACATGGCGATATAGGCGTGTTGTGTGTGCATTTATGCACAGTCACAGCACAAAGGCTGAAACAGCCAAAATTCTCAGCAACTCATGGCATATCTGAATGTCGACATTGAAAGCTTAAGCTTTCCCATGAATGAAGGCATATACCACTTTCCTTATGCATTAAAAAGATTACAACACGCAAAAAGCCGCGCGATGGTAAAAAACATGCCTTAAACCTTGACGGTTGTTCTCCGAAAACCATGATTCCCACAAATGTACGTTTCTGCCATGAGAAAGCGAAATGGACAAAAAAGCCTTGTCAGCCAGGGAGTATAGTACACCTGACAAGCATATGTACGAAGGCTTTTTTCACCTTATATTGACGGATAGAACCCGTGGATGATCCAGGGTTTTTTCAGGCGAGGCGACTCAGAGGTGGGCAACCTGACAACTGCTCCAACTCAATCTCTTTCCACTGTCAGTAGTCATTCCCCTCACCTTGAAGCCCGACTGAGAAAAAGAAACGAACCCCTTTCTACATAATAAAGACATACCCTTGGGGCTTGGCCCTCATTGCTATGCGGAATTGTGATGAAGGTAGGACGGATGGATCGATACCCTTTTTCGAACCACCCTCCACCATGGGACTTCACGTCTTATCGCGTGAATTCGTAACAAACGGGCGCAGGATTAAGGGAAGATAGAGGCGGGGTCTGCTGGTAGGCAAACATGGCAGCCTCCGAACCAACTTCTCAAGCTATTCATCGTTTCTACGCCCCCCCCCCCGCCATCTTGTTTTCTACGAAGCTTTTTTGCATGCGCACTTATCTGGTAGGCAAACCGACGCATGTGATTGGTTGGGAGATTACGAATTTGCCTACCAGATATAACTGCGCATGTGCAGTTTGCAAGAAATCCAAGATGGCGGGGATAAATACGGGACGTGTCCAAACAATTTTTCTTTTTCTGGCACTTGTAAATCAGGCTACTGAATAGATTCTACATGCTTGTCCCGTATACCATCCGATGCTCTTTTAATGTTCGCTGTATGTGGCGCCAAGGGAACAGACGCTGTCTGAAATTAATTCTCGGCAAGAACGGCGCTCCATACGAAAGTGCAGCCGCTCGCAGTGAGCAAGTGCACAATGGTTACAAATTTCTTGGGACTAATCGAGCATAACCGTCACAATGACATTAGCATGCCGCTGGGGGTAGTGAAGATGTGGAGCAATCGTGCCTTTATGATGGGTCGCCGACTAAAGAAGAGGCAGGCAAGATACTGAGTGGACAAAACAGGCAGCATCGCTGTCATCTGCTGTGGAAAAAGTCAAAACTAATGGAGTTCGTTGACATTATTTCAAATTTTTCAAACGGAGCAGACATCTAACTTGTAGCAATCGCCTTCTTTGCGTTTCTTGCTGGTCGTATACTTGCAAAAAGTATTGGTGGTCATTTTGCCGTATTTTCTCGGAATAATGAACTTGGTTCTCGTTTTTCAGATCGCACTTCGTTTTAATTTTATTTTTTCTATCGTTTGATTTTTCATTTATTATTTTTTAGTTTTTTAGTTCATCATTTATTGTATTTTTCCATCGTTTGATGAGAAAATAGATCAGGCCCTTTTTCATTTTTTTATTTCATTGCTTTTAATTTTATTTTTCTATCGTTTTTTTGTATTTCTTTTTCTTGTATTTCTTTTTCTTGTATTTCTTTTCTAGAGTTTCAGATTGTAAAGTTCCACTTGAAAAAGACCCCGGTTGGGGTCGAAAATTCGTGAATTCTGGAGATTGACTTCTTGTTTATTATCATTTAGTGTGTCAATTTTGTGCTTTTTGTACCTTGGTTTTTTTGTATTTATTATCTTTTTATTTTTATTGCATCATTTGTTATATTTTTTCTATCGTTTAATGACAAACTAGATCAGACCCTTCCCAAACTTTTGAAGCAGACTGGACCGGCGATTGTCTGTTGTGTGTTGCCAGTTGCTGATTGATACAACACTGGGCAGGAATTGAATTATCTATGGAACATCTCCGTGGCTGTATCATGTCCAATTCTTGTAACCATTAATGACGAACTCTAAGATCTTTCACTTGTTCGGGCACAACCTTGCGCAGCACGGGTCTTGCTTGTCCAGTTTTATTCTTCAGTTTAACCCTTCATTCCCAACGTTTTTACAGCAAGAACTTCAGAATAAAGGACATGTAACACTCTTCCTTTCGACTCGTTAGGAATGGAAGGGGACCCAGTCAGCCGACTAAATCCCAGTGACAGGCGGCCATCATGGATGATTAATGCACTTTCCCGCCTGTTTCAATTCCTGGGGGTCGTATCAATAACACATGGCCCCATATTTGGCCCACCAGTGAATCTATTAGGCTCCCACCCTTCCCGTGGGTATCGGGAGTCCCTCTGCTGTCCATAATTATACCATTGATATCATGATATCCCTTTAACATGATCTCCTTCATCTTAACTGTGAGTATGAGAGTCATTCACCATAATATGACAAGTACTACATTCAATATTTGATTCCAAAAGAGTTGATTTGACGGGGCAACTTTAAAACAAGGAACGAAACGAAACGAAATGAAACCAGAAATCACTGCCCTTGATTACAACGCACTTTGAGGCTCTGTGGGGAACGTCTGGCCTACGTGGATTAGGTGTCGCTGCTGTAGAAATCTTTTGAAAGCCATTCAGGTTTCGGTCCCATGTCAATTTCTTATTGTAATGAACAGTTTCAGGATCGCTGGGCCAGTGTTGCCACCAGTTGACAATAAAGTCCCCTCGTTGCTTCCAACTTAGAAACTTAGAAGTTCCAGTTTAAAGTTCCAAATTTAGAAGTCACCAGCGATGGTCGGCAGAAAAGCAAGATCAACAACACATAAGAGTACAATATGAGTGTGCACATGTAGGCCGGTATTTTAGGAGCCTCATTAACTCTAAGGTCCATTTTAAGCTTTTGTATTCCGCCCTGCAAACAATAGCTAAAGGTAAACCTTAGTGTTAACATGGTTAAGGAAGGTTCTAAAGTAGGGCTCGTACACTTATTTTGTGATAACAGCTTTGCGGGATGTCTGACTTAGAAGAAGCCTTAGTTATTCCTGGTATTTTCTTGTATTTTATGACCATCTTCGACTTCTTTATCCGCATGGTGCGGCCAAACTGACAATATATTCTGAAGGAATTCCAGAACCAGTGGCTTGAACAGCAATAATGTTTAAAAAGATTGCATGGGGCGGATTAGTGTGGAAAAAACATCATTTTTCATCGCGGAAGAATCGTTCAAAAACATCTCAGAGGAGAAAATCCGAGTCTTCATATAACTCAATGCCACTACATCCGGCATAATCCACCTATCAGACAACCTTCTTATAAAGTAACGATTTTTTTCAAGTCTTTCTTAAATAATGAATCCCATCCTTCGAACAGACATTTTTATAACAAATTCCCTCAACCTGCGATGACTTAAACCAAACCTATAAATCTGTGGCGAGGAAGCCCGGCCATAGAATGTTTCAAAAATCCGGCAAGGCAATACATCTCAAGAAAAATTACCACTTCATAAAATAAAGATTGAATTTATGTGACACCTGTTGGGTACTTAAATTTCCGGTATTTCATCGCGTGGCTGTGTAGTACGTTTCTTATCGGTGTTCATGCACGGAGGAGCATGGATCCGAGTTAATTCCATCTCCACACACGAATATTATTCCTAAACAATACCATGGAGGCGTTAGTCTAGTCTAGATAAAGACGACTAATTAAGCCACGGTCCTAAATACAAATACTGTCTGGTGAGAGGGAGCGATGTTCCCCATCTCAGACCAGAGGTGAACGATTGAATGGTATTAGTCTGTGTAAATGAATTATTAAGGGAGAACAGTGTCTTGTTAACTAACACCGACGAATCAGTCGAGGAGTTAAAACAACGTACAAGCATCGATTATTTGTCAAATGAAGAGAGAGTGAAGGATTTCAACAGGGAAGGGATGCTCCGCTAGGATGATGTAGCGGTGGGTTCTGGCTGCAACTGGCAGCAAATGGGATTCTGTCACTATGGTGTCAGATGCAGGAAACAACGACGTCATTCTTGTCGGTGTCTTTCTCCATGATTTAGCAATATGAATTAAAAGCGATTTCGACAATTCCTGCTGATTTTTTTTGTAATAATAACTGTACAACATGCTGACAAGGTCCCGTGCAACCATAGCAGCCCGTCTACACGATCATACATTTGTTCAAAACATCATCATACATTTGAATGTATGATGATGTTCATGGACAAATTTCTCCTGAAGTTCAAATGGATGCTGGACCAACTTAACAAAGGACATTCGAAAGCCATCATTCCTTTTCAGACAGTGACAGGGTCTTAATTATTCCAACACAAATCAAAGTTCTGACATTGTGTTCGAACAAGAACACTTGGCCAAGATATGGAATGATCTACCACCATCTTTGATTCGTTTACAAATACAAGTTGACGTGGCGTGAATGGAGCGGATATACAAGACTTTCCGAGGGAATAAGTTGGCCTCTGGAAACCAATTTGATATTCATATAACTATAATCGACCATTTGAATATCGTGAAGCCAAACGAAATGGAAATGTGAATCCAAGTTGACACCACACTGATCAGTGACGAGGAAAGGAAACTGATAATTGTGAATGAATTCTGTTTATTCGAAGTGAGATTCCATCGAGTGGTTTTAACAAGACTGGTGTAGACACGAAAAAAGACAGACAGTGATGTTTTCTTATCAGGCCCTATTCAATATCAGTTCTGCTGAATTTTATCATGATGATTCCATGATTATCATTTATCATTATACAATGTAGTTGTCTTTTGGTTCTCGCCACAACTTAGAACCAGTTCGGCGAATAGTTTGTTGCTGGTGATGGAACAAAATTTGGCAGTTTGTCACCTTATACATGTAGATGAGTAACACAAGTGCCACCATCAATGATATATTTTGTCATACGCCGTATTATTTTCGCTGAAAATCGTGATTCACGATTGTTCACGACCTATGAACGTAATTCTCATTCCCTGAATGTTTCGTGGTAGTTGATTATACACAAACAAGAATTAATCAAGGATGGGCAAAAGTGGTAAATCTACTTTAGGTTCGGTAAATCAAAGGTTCGCAAATTCTCCATCTAACATCAACGCCATTTGGTCAAGTCGAAGTAGACAACACCAAAAACAAGGCCGTGGGTTCGAAGCCCACACACATCCCAAACAGGAACACAAAGGCCTTGAGATCACCAGTGAATCTATTAGGCTCCCACCCTTCCCGTGGGTATCGGGAGTCCCTCTGCTATCCATAATTATACCATTGATATCATGATATCCCTTTAACATGATCTCCTTCATCTTAACTGTGAGTATGAGAGTCATTCACCGTATGACAAGTACTACATTCAATATTTGATTCCAAAAGAGTTGATTTGACGGGACAACTGTAAAACAAGGAACGAAACGAAACGAAATGAAACCAGAAATCACTGCCCTTGATTACAACGCACTTTGAGGCTCTGTGGGGAACGTCTGGCCAACATGGATTAGGTGTCGCTGCCGTAGAAATCTTTTGAAAGCCATTCAGGTTATACGGTCCCATGTCAATTTCTTATTGTAACGAACAGTATTTTTCAGGATCGCTGGGACAGTGTTGCCATCCGTTGACAATGAAGTCCCCTCGTTGCTTCCAATTTAGAAACTTGATCGTTCCAGTGTAAAGTTCCAAATTTAGAAGTCACCAGCGATGGTCGGCAGAAAAGCAACATCAACAACATATAAGAGTACAATATGAGTGTGCACCTGTAGGCCGGTATTTTAGGAGCCTCCTTAACTCTAAGGTCCATTTTAAACTTTTGTATTCCGCCCCGCAAACAATAGCTAAAGGTAAACCTTAGTGTTAAGGAAGGTTCTAAAGTAGGGCTCGTAGACTTATTTTGTGATAACAGCTTCGCGGGATGTCTGACTTAGAAGAAGCCTTAGTTATTCCTGGTATTTAGCTGTATTTTATGACCATCTTCGACTTCTTTATCCGCATGGTGCGGCCAAACTGACAATATATTCTGAAGAAATTCCAGAACCAGTGGCTTGAACAGCAATAATGTTTAAAAAGATTACATGGGGCGGATTAGTGTGGAAAAAACATCATTTTTCATCGCGGAAGAATCGTTCAAAAACATCTCAGAGGAGAAAATCCGAGTCTTCATATAACTCAATGCCACTACATCCGGCATAATCCACCTATCAGCCAACCTTCTTATAAAGTAACGATTTTTTTTCAAGTCTTTCTTAAATAATGAATCCCATCCTTCGAACAGACATTTTTATAACAAATTCCCTCAACCTGCGATGACTTAAACCAAACCTATAAATCTGTGGCGAGGAAGCCCGGCCATAGAATGTTTCAAAAATCCGGCAAGGCAATACATCTCAAGAAAAATTACCACTTCATAAAATAAAGATTGAATTTATGTGACACCTGTTTGGTACTTAAATTTCCGGTATTTCATCGCGTGGCTGTGTAGTACGTTTCTTATCTGTGTTCATGCACGGAGGAGCATGGATCCGAGTTAATTCCATCTCCACACACGAATATTATTCCTAAACAATACCAGGGAGGCGTTAGTCTAGTCTAGATAAAGACGACTAATTAAGCCACGGTCCTAAATACAAATACTGTCTGGTGAGAGGGAGCGCTGTTCCCCATCTCAGACCAGAGGTGAACGATTGAATGGTATTAGTCTGTGTAAATGAATTATTAAGGGAGAACGGTGCCTTGTTAACTAACACCGACGAATCAGTCGAGGAGTTAAAACAACGTACAAGCATCGATTATTTGTCAAATGAAGAGAGAGTGAAGGATTTCAACTGGGAAGGGATGCTCCGCTAGGATGATGTAGCGGTGGGTTCTGGCTGCAACTGGCAGCAAATGGGCTTCTGTCACTATGGTGTCAGATGCAGGAAACAACGATGTCATTCTTGTCGGTGTCTTTCTCCATGATGTAGCAATATGAATTAAAAGCGGTTTCGACAATTCCTGCTGATTTTTTTTGTAATAATAACTGTAGATGCTGACAAGGTCCCGTGCAACCATACAGCAATCTTCTAAGTCTTCTAATTGGTTCAGATCCCAACTATCACAGAATATGTGTCGTAATTTCAACCGAAGTGCATGAAAGCTTCCTATTCGAAGAAATGCATGTAAATTTGAGCAAGAAAAGTGCAATCTGTCTTGTTTTTTCTGGTGACTAAGTCAAAATCGTCAACGTTGACCATGATTAGGCATGAATGTAGACAGGGCATTGGTTTTGGAAGGAGTCACTCCTTTCTTCTCAGCAACCAGGCAAATCTTTAAAATCGCCACAAAAGTTGACCATACCTTCGGCTTGGCAGGATTTCTATTATAGAACACTGGGATTAGCACATTGGGAGGTGACAATCTAATTCAGTATGGCGGTTGGTTTTTGACCAGTGAAAACCTTACATGGCAGACTCAGGCTGTAATTGTAACGCGTACTTGCATTCCTAGGACTACCATTCCTTTGACCCTTGGATTGGTTAGGGGACGTTTTAGAGATGTTTCGACAAGTTCAGCAGCCCTACTCTTACTTATCATTAACCTATATTCTGCATAAGAAAAAGGATAGAAATACTGAGTGGGGAGAAGACCGGACCAGAAGGTAAATTTCTCCTGAAGTTCAAATGGATGCTGGACCAACTTAACGAAGGACATTCGAAAGCCATCATTCCTTTTCAGACAGTGACAGGGTCTTAATTATTCCAACACAAATCAAAGTTCTGACATTGTGTTCGAACAAGAACACTTGGCCAAGATATGGAATAATCTACCACCATCTTTGATTCGTTTACAAATACAAGTTGACGTGGCGTGAATGGAGCGGATATACAAGACTTTCCGAGGGAATAAGTTGGCCTCTGGAAACCAATTTGATATTCATATAACTATAATCGACCATTTGAATATCGTGAAGCCAAACGAAATGGAAATGTGAATCCAAGTTGACACCACACTGATCAGTGACGAGGAAAGGAAACTGATAATTGTGAATGAATTCTGTTTATTTGAAGTGAGATTCCATCGAGTGGTTTTAACAAGACTGGTGTAGACACGAAAAAAAGACAGACAGTGATGTTTTCTTATCAGGCCCTATTCAATATCAGTTCTGCTGAATTTTATCATGATGATTCCATGATTATCATTTATCATTATACAATGTAGTTATCTTTTGGTTCTCGCCACAACTTAGAACCATTTCGGCGAATACTAGTAGTTTTCTGATGATGATGGAACAAAATTTGGCAGTTTGTCACCAAGATGAGTAACACAAGTGCCACCATCAATGATATATTTTGTCATACACCGTATTATTTTCGCTGAAAATCGTGATTCACGATTGTTCACGACCTATGAACGTAATTCTCATTCCCTGAATGTTTCGTGGTAGTTGATTATACACAAACAAGAATTAATCAAGGATGGACAAAGTGGTAAATCTACTTTAGGTTCGGTAAATCAAAGGTTCGCAAATTCTCCGCATAACATCAACGCCATTGGTTCAAGTCGAAATGTAGACAACGCCAAAAACAAGGCCGGGGGTTCGAATCCCACACACATCACAAACAGGAACACAAAGTTTTGATAAAATAGGCCCAGAGTGAATCACCCGAGTCTCGTTTGTCCTCCCGACCCTCCAGCCCTTTGCCCCTACAGAGTTCTTCCGAATAAACCCTTCAAGGTATGACTGCCTTTGACGTTGACCTCAAGTTGACAGCCACAAGACGGGACGCTGACAAACTAGCAATCGCCTGGCCACTTATCATCATCGATATGGACATATTCATGGCTCATAGGGAAACCAGACAAACCTTGTTCGCAACAGAATCGAATATGGTGGAACATGTCCGGTCATATCAGCCAAAACGCTTACTGGCCAGTGTCTGGATTATATTGGCACCTTTCACAACTCATTTGGTCAAGGGGTAAGCCCTCCTTTTCCGCCCTAGTCCTGGTCTATGGAGGATCTCGAAGTCATACCCGTAGGGAGGCGCCGAGGGTAAAAACAACATATCCCATCAAGCACCGCGTCGACCACGTGACTGCGCATGCGCTTGGATTATACATGTAGTTGGAGAGAGGCACGGTTCTAGGGGTCAGGTGGACGCAAATGATAAAGGATGTCTCCATTAGAATCTGCGGGAGCGTGGTGGATTGACGGAATACCTTTACTTCATACTTCAGTATACAAGGGAGAACACGCAGAGCTGTCACTTCAATTGAACATGTCCCCGCTTGTGATAAAGTGGAGATACTGCCTTTTTCCTTTGAAGGGCAGGACGGAGGCCATAAGAAATCGCATTACCCAGCAAGGCTAGGCTCGCATATTATCTTTACAGCCAGAGGAGAGAGGAGTGACGATAGGTTCACCCGTGCACGTCTAACGACTGGCCAACTCCTTCACGGGAAATATCCCCCAAGATATAATTGGAAGACTTTGAGGTTATGACCAATATTGACCGCCATTTTCACGCTGGACAGAGAGCACGATATCATGACGTACCGCAGACGACTCGCCGATAAGGCCAATATCTGCCCGAGTCACGTGGTCATTAGTGAGCAAGTCGAGGTTTATAAATAAGGGTTTACGAGTGCGTGTGACAGGTCACAAATTGCATGCTGAGCTAACGGGCCGAGGCTGGGGTTCCACGTCATATCTAGACCGGTTATTACCCTCCCATTCCACCGTGCCCATTTCTTCTTAGATATATTCGCCTAGGACACTTCCCACTCCTGATAATGTCCGGCATTTCAGACAAGGTGCTGATTCAATTTTCCATTTCGGGCTTGCGGCATGCGATCACGGACCTTTTCGATTAGGTCAAGGCTGTGAGCCATCAATCAACATTTCAGAAGAAGAGCTGTAATCGTACAGGCCAAAACGCCAACAGGTTATCTACAGATCACCAATGAATCCACATCTCCAGTTGAGCTAGCACCACCAAACTTGCTGTATGTGTACCCTCACCAAACATCGAATGGGTAAGCCGTAAGATAGTGTAGTCATCAGGATCAGGGCTGATATCAAACAGTCATGTAATAGGAAGGCCTATAAAATAGCACCCCCTCCACATTGTACCCAAACACCAATCTCGTACTCAGAGTTCAACATTGCCACATTTATAACTCTGGAAATGCCTAGGCCGGTACTACTTTTGCACATTGCAAATGCATTGTTCAAGGCGGATGAATTTCTGACGTTGCACAAGCAATTGCGTAGGGATTCGAAAGAGTTCGTACTTTGTTTCTTAATAGGGAGTTTAAGAAATCAAGCGATAAACGTTAACTTTACGACAACGTTATTTTTCATACTGCGAATTTCGATACAAAAATAACGTTGTCGTAAAGTTAACGTTTATCGTTTGATTTCTTAAACTCCCTATTACAACATTGAATACCCAACGGAATGTTAAAATAGTAGTATTTTTACAAATACTGGGACACATTTTAATTTCTGGTACGATTACTTTATCGAAATAATTGGTAAAATCGATGAGCACAAGAATCTTGAAACGATGGTGGCGACCTCTTCAGATTGCCCAAACACTGCCCCGATAAAGTACACGCGATCTTCAAAGCCAAGTACAGTGTATTAATACTTCGTTGTAGATAAGCAATGGTAACACGTCCACAAGTTGAGCTAGCCACACCAGACTTGTTACATACGTACCCTAACCACAGCTCGAGTGATGAGGGGATCTTAAAGGACAATGCTGCATCAAAAGTACATCGCCTGAGTGCGGCATTAAACAGAGACGACTCAAAATGGCATTGTCTACGTAATTCAGGCGCAATATGGACAATCCCTGTTCGCTCCGTGCCGAGGCAAGGCAATTATCCGATTAGCGATCGGCCATCAGACCTCATTTGGCCCATAAACGGGAGGCGACAAGCTATGTGTCCCAAGCTGTAACGGTGTTTCAACATCGGCTTGTCAATTTACGAGGCTGGTTCGAGCTGATGAATCTATTGAGAATAAAAAGAGTTGGTGTAATGTCACATTCTCTCTCGATCGCAAGCCGGATATCTTGGTCTTTGAGGAGTGTTAGCCTTCATTGGAATGACATTGTGAAACCAAGTGCTACATCACGATAGTTTCCAGTAAGGTGCGTCTGAATTTTGAGGATGAAGTTCTTAAACGGCCCCGTTTGCAATCCTTGCCCTATGTCTTCGAAAATCATTCCGAAATCGTCACTGCCGCTTGGACCCATTGCAGATATCATAGGCCAAAATCCGCAACGCACTTTCCCATTACCAAAGAACACAGTGCATGGGACAACGTGGCCTGTCGCGACCACGAATGCGAACAAAAGGCAAACAAAGCAAAGAAGGCCAAGACTTTGTTCTTCCCCCGCCTCGATGCTTTTGAATAAAACTTTTTCGTCATTCACGTTCGACTTCGTGCTTTGTATAAGAAGAGAGTATCCACAAAGCCCCAGAAACGCCAACGCGAACGCCAATCCCATTGGAAGAAGACACCGAACAAAAGGATAGACATTTGCGTTGGCGTTTTGGAGCTTTGCAAAAACCCTCTAGGCCTAAATTACGAACAAGCATCATGCTCGTGTGGAAGCGGAAACCAACTTTATTCAGTTCCCCGCTGGTTTTTATCGTTTTTTTAAAAATAATTTTGCCTGAAAAGCCCATAATGGGAAGCAGTTAAACCTGCACAGTCATGTACTCTAGCTGGTGGAAAAAATAAAGAAACATCAATATTGTAATATATCCCAAAACAAATTTCTCTACCGTCGTTAGAAGGCCAGTCGGTGATGTGACGACCCTCGATCCTAATAATTAATAGGTCTGCGTAATTCTACCTTCTGCAATGAACGAGCGCACATAAGACGTCGCCAAACAGAACGGGCACTTTACCAACGAGAAAAATGACACATTGCAAATCAATGTTTTATGCCGATGAAGGGTGACCAGTCAAGGAACTCAACGCTGGAGTCGAGAGGTTCAAACAACAGGTTGATGGCGGAGAAGGAAAAAGCGAGGAAGATATTGGCATTGAAATATAATTTGGGGTGATATGGCATTCAACTCTTCAACATTTGGGATGTTACGTACGTCGACGCAACGCTTACTTTGTTGACGTTTCATGATGGTTTGTGAATGGGATGCTGGTCAGTGTTCGGAGTCCTCAGTTTAATGGACATAGCTACGCATCGATCACTGTCCCAGGGATCCGGTCCGATTCCTCCGGTCTGTTTGCCGCAATTTTTCTCGAAATGATAATGCAGAAGTCCATTTAATCTACATTTTACGGGCCGGGATTGGACTGGGTCCATATGCCAGTGATAACTAAGAGTAGATATAAACCTGGATCTACTGAAAATCCCGGCTAGAGCCTTCTTTTTTACGAAAAAAGCGAACGCAACAGGTTACTCGATATAAACACAAGATTGTTGACAAACTAAAGATGAAATGGCACCGAAAATTCCCAGTAATTTGAGTAGCACTTGATATTCTCATAGTTAGCAGCTTAATCAGACAACTTTGATGATCAGATATATGATCACTCATTAGTACGTGTCACACCTTTGTCAATTAGAATCTGTAAGTTAAAATATTCAGTCCAGGGCAACAAGCTGATGAACACTCATTTCTCCATTACCATCACAAATGTCTTAATCATGAGCACTGGCACTGTCTTAGATGGGCTGATTTTGTGGGTCGTTTGTATGAAAGTCACGGTCCATGATCGTCGAGGATTAATTACATAAGTCATTCTGTAATCTGAGTAGAGTCTCTGATGCAACCTTTATTATGTGGAATAAAAAAGCTTCTCAAAGTGATACATGTACATGTAATACCTACATGTACAATAATGATACGTCTACATTAAAGGAATCTAACAGCGTCCTTCAACATGAGTAGGCCTATGCCACAAGCCCATTCCGAACTGTCAATTTTTTTATCAAAATGTCTGAATATGCCAGTTCAGGGCCTTAAGGCCCGGTCACACTTGTGCGTATATCAAGTCCTTATGGGTTCCTTATTAAAAATTTTCAATACGCAGCGGTACGCTCAAAATTTCCAAATTTTACGATTACTTTGACTTATGTGCGACGCACATCTGGCGTATAAGGAACGAATTCAGCGCACCCACTGAGTATGAGGTGCGTGTGAGTTGCGGGTGTAGTGCGAAACACTACCACGTACCCGAGATGTACGGCAAGTACGCTATCTGTGCGCTGCCTGTGTGTTTCTCATACGTTACAAATAAGTCAAAATGCGCTGCGCGATCGTGCAGTGCGAAAATTCGTCAATACGTTGGCATTCGCTATGAGTTCGTGCAGCGTGCGTTGTATCTGCGCTGCAAGTATGCTGTGTATACGTCCAATATACGTGGCTTATACGCTGAGAGGGGAGCGTGACGGGTTAACGTACCGCGTATGAACCGCTTATCTCCCACGAACGCATGGCGTACTCGTACCGCGCATCCGACCGATGCGAGACCGATGCACTGCGTATTGATAACTTATGACCTGCGTAACAGCGTACGCGTCATAGTTTTGTGCTTGCCCAAAACTATACTGCGTACTGGCCATACTACGCGCATGCTTCCGTATTATAAAACTTACACAAAACGATTGAGATGCGCATGAGTTGCGTGTTGTGCGTACATCTGCGAATGAAATAGATTCAATGCGCAACTCATAAGAAATTAGGATACGCAGAAGTGCGACTTTGACAGGGTCTTAACTTCCGGGCTTAACTTATGACCAGCGTAAACCAAAACTTTCCAAAGTACTGGGCCATACTGTGCGCATGCCTGCGTACGTAAAACTTACACAAAACGACTGAGGTGCATATGTGGTGCGTATTATGCGTATGATTGCGTATGAGGAAAATGTCAATGCGGAACTGATAAGGAACTGACATACGCAGAAGTGTGACTGGGCCTTTAGTCAACAGCAGTAATCAACATGTAAGCCCTTATTCGGCATCTTCAGAAATTGGCAAGGTGGAACGGGCTAAAGGCTTGGGGACTTTATTGCCAAATCTGTGCCAAATTCAGGAATTCATCTTAGGCCGGTCATGATCAACGATCTCATAGATATCCACATGATAATCCTTCTTCAACTAATCCTTCACCGAAAAATATGTCCAATTATAGTCTAACAATCAGTTGTTGCTGAGATGACCTTGGAAAATGCTCAATAGTCCTTGACCTTGATATGAAAATCCGTGTCAATGACCTTGACAAGAGAGACGTAAACAGCACTTTGCAAAACAGACACAACAAGGAACTCTCTCTCTCAGACGGTCATCAAATGCTGAATTATGATGCTCGTGATTCCGTCTGTATTGTCTACGTGGCCTTATGCCAATACAGCCGACTTGGAGGAGGAAGAAGGATGCGCATGAAGCACATTGATCAGAAAAGAAATGGGACCTTGACTCATATAGCGTTGGTGAAGAACGCTCCACGCCGGCCGTCAGGATCAGGTTTCTACTTCCAGTTGCCATTATGACCTCTTTCAACTTTTTGGGTTGTCTGTTTCTAACATTGCATTGATCCAAATGGCCCGCTTAACCTCCCTGCCCTTGTCTACTGCATATCGTTTTCTTGTATGCATGCTGTTGCCTTCTTTCGCCAGGGGGAAGGGGTATGAGTATAACCCTGTGTCCAACAAACTGTTGCGCCCTCTGAATAGCCACATAGTTACATGCCCCGTGTCATCATACCGACAGAGCTTCTCTTCATGCGCCCCTGAAATCTGGTACTGAATCTGATTGGCTATTCTTAGTCATGTGACTTCGAAAGGTCATCCCAATTCCAAGATTACCAACAACTAAAAGTTGTTGTCATTCTTGAAACAAATCTAAACGTCCATCAGACCTATGTTTACACGTCGGTCAACACTGATAAAGCTTCTAGTTTTCACTGAAGGCTATTTGAAGCGTGAGGCAGATGACCAGGGCAACCTTTATGTATCTTTGACCATCCTTGTTATCTCCAGGAGTGATGTACGACCATGATGACTCGTTACTGATGGATTGCTCACCGTTTAAGATACAGACAACAGATACTAGCCCCATTTAAGCATCCTGATAACCACACTTCTACCACTTCTTATATGGTCCGATGTGGCAATAAGGCCGTACTCTCTTCTATGTGGTATATGAAGGACCATTGTGCTGGGGTGGTATTATTCATGCAGGAGGCCCGGCCCCAGAAGGGACAAATCTGCATTTTGTAGCCGCATATCGGAATCAGGGTGGGATGCACTCTTCGAAAAAAGTTCCCAGAGGGTTTCAATTGTTTTTTACAAGTAGGCGAAGAAGTTGCTGATACAGCCGTGAAGGTTTCTTACCTGTGTCTACTTGCACCGGCTGTTGTACTGCCTCAACCAGAAGGCTTCAAATACAGGGACTCCTCGCCAATATCGTCTTCAGGCAAATTTCTTAGGTCCGCATGTGTTACGTGTACGATTTGGCTATTGTAAATAGGGAGGTTTCGCAAATCTGGCGAAACACGAAGTATGAAATACGAAATTCAACTTCATTTCCAGGACCTGATGTATATCTGGAGACGGCTGGTACCACAACTGTCCTTGCTGCCAGTGCGTCTTTTAGCATGTCATGTAAGACCCGAGAGAGTTGTGGTGCATCTTTTTAAATTTTCACTTCGTGTCTACGAAGTGGAAACGAAACACAAATTTCAAAGGAAGTTTAATATACACCGTAACTCTATGGGTCTAACGTCATTCACTGAAAGATGCTCTTGCAGCAGGCGATATTTGTGGTACCAACCATCTCCTGATTACATCATGGAAATTTCGTATTTGTTTCGTACTTCGTGTTTCGACAGATTTGCGAAACCTCACGATCGTCTACCCTGTTCCATCGTACCCCCACGAAATGCATGCGAACTCGTTAGATTGTTACAGCCAGTGTAAAAAGACGGTATTGGTGAGGATTACTTGTATAACCCGATCGAAACCTTTGCCTTTGGTTGTTGACTCTTGTTTACCAAGGGGACACCGTATGGAGCTTTCTGCTCCACCGCCACGAAACTTCGTGGTGGATTTCGATAGCGACCGGCGCCATCAAAACAACCACAGCCTTCCACGAAAATACCCATTCCCTTCATCCAATTGGTCTGGGAGGTCATTCACATCACAACACAGCACAGCTTGCCTCAGCCATACTTACTTATCTCTAGGGCGGTCTTCAAATTGACTGTCAAGTCAATTCTAGTTATAAATGTCTCTCCTGTTCTATCGTAACCCCACGAAATGCATGGGAACTCGTTAGATTGTTACAGCCAGTGTAAAAAGACGGTATTGGTGAGGATTACTTGTATAACCCGATCGAAACCTTTGCCTTTGGTTGTTGACTCTTGTTTACCAAGGGGACATCGTATGGAGCTTTCTGCTCCACCGCCACGAAACCTCGTGGTGGATTTCGATAGCGACCGGCGCCATCAAAACAACCACAGCCTTCCACGAAAATACCCATTCCCTTCATCCAATTGGTCTGGGAGGCAAAAACATCCAATCAACTGGAAGAAGTACTCTGCTAGGGAAGGAATATTATGTCCATGAGAAAAAAAACTCCATCGAAACACCGCTGATTAACACGTATGGTAAAACCTTAATAGATGCCGCGGTAGACATTTTGTTAGTAATCGTCTGGTTTGGCCTCCCAAGACACAATCAAAGGGGTGTAAATTACATGTGTGGCTGTCTACTTGACTGTATGATTGGCCGACCTGAGCCCGGAGAATTTCAAATCATCACCATCGTTGGGTTTTCTGCTCGGCCGGCGGGGTCTCCATTACACCGGCGTACCGACAGCATAATCAACGAGTCCCAAGTTGGAAGGCGGCGGGCTCGGTCAGACGAACGGTCAAGTTACACGAGAATTCGTCTTGACGTTACCCGATTATGTACACTCCAGAAAAATTAAACATTACTTGTACTCCCCCACTGTAGGAATATTTTATAAGCGTATGTCAGTTCGTGTTTGTTGATGATTGTTAATAAGTGTCAATGATACTAGCAGACGAGGGGGAGAAAAAATTTTGCTTGCAAACATCGCGTTCGCGTCTGACATTGTCGGGGTCGTTTGATGAAGCGGCGGCGGTGGTCGACCTTTTGTATCCAATGGGAGGGAGGCACTGAAATGGCTTCTCTCAAGGCTAGGGTTATTTAAAGTACACTAATTCATTATCTGAATTCTTGGTCATTGAGTTTGAAACTGAAACAGCCGTACTGTCATCGCTATCAAAGTCAAGGCCGACACCTGTAAGAACGGTGACAGAATTTGGGTTGCCTCCATACTCCGGCGTCTTAAGACTCTTCTGGACAAGACCACCACACGACCGCCAGCTCGTCAAGTCGCCCACATTTGCCTAAGGTTAGAAAAAAACGTGTAAATATTTGGGAAGGATAACCCTCAAAGGAAAGATGTCGATTTCCCTTACGTATTAATTATAGATAAGGGACTCTCTACAACTGGAGTCGAGAAAAAACAGCAAACCAAATTCAGCCAATCAGATGACTTGTCACATATTTAGCTAGACTGAAGTCGAGGGCAGTACAAATCGTTTCGTTCTGATGTCGCTGTTCAGCAAATTTCAATATTGCTGTGACAAGTTCGCTGGACATTTTGACAAATTTCAGCGGAATGAGTTACCTATCGAAAAATTAAAAACACCGATTGGTTTGGTGGTTGGACGCAGTCAGCATGTTAGTCGCGCTATATGCCGCATTAAGCTGCGTTTACCAGACATCCGGAATGCGGTATAGGGATGCGGGATCCCCGGCGGAACGATATGTTGTATATACGAAAATACATTGCATTTTCCGCTTGCGCGTTCCGCAATCCGCATTCCACGTGTCAGCTAAACGTAGCTTTACATTCAAACAAATCTGCAAGCAGAAACTGAAAGGATACATGCAATGACAACACTCCTTCTGTCCTCAATGCTTTCAATATGTTTGCACTACACTTGTGTAATTTGTAAAAATTACACGAACAATAAAGGGTCATTTTAATCGCGTGTTGAATGGACATTTTATCATCCGCTAGATACCCAGTGATTTAGAACCTCCACTGTACATTTAATGAGACTTGATGCATGTTATAAAACATAGGATTGCTCACAAGTGATAAAAGATTAGCCATGATCTGGTGAGCATCCTTTGTTGAGATCTAGCGAGTAGCCATTCTTAAGTCACGCAAGCTTCTTTGTAATGGACCTTGTGGACAAGAAGCATGTGTAGTTGGATTAAGCCACTCACTTGCATACCATGTCTACAGGGTGGGCCAAAAAGAAGGCGAGCACAAAAATCGACACACAATAAAATAAAGTATAATAGTCAATTTCCAGAATATTTAGCAAATTTTCGACCCCAACCGGGGTCTTCTTCAGGCTGGAACTTTACAATCTGAAACTCTAGAAAAGGGGCCATTTCTAGAGTTTCAGATTGTAAAGTTCCAGCCTGAGGAAGACCCCGGTTGGGGTCGAAAATTTGCTAAATATTCTGGAAATTGACTATACTTTATTACATTGTCTGAGAAAATTGCAAATAAAACGAATTAGAATGCCAATCGAGCTTGTGAAAATTTGAATCAACTCCTATTTGTAGTTTTTGAATTACATGTATTTGGCAAAATGTATGTACAGTCGATGTACAGGACGTGCACAGAAAATTTAATTGTGGACCCAGCCCAATAGTTCTTCGCACGGCTACAGATGGCGCAGCCATTAAGTGACGTCGTTTTCGCACCTCCAACNAGGGTTCATGCTTAAAACGTCCCCTCCACCATTTTTTAATCTTTTAATCAATTTGATTTCAGTTTTGATATCGGATACAGGATCATGCATCTTGACTACCAAGGGTTGTGACATCGCTCCGCCCTCCGACTACGCTCGTCTCATCTCATGTCCAGAAGCCCTTTTTATAATTCCTTATGGCAGGTTCTTGAAGACCTAATACTAATACTACCCCTACCCATATGAGCAGAAACTGAAAAATCAGTGTCGACAGAAAAACGCGTCACTCCAGTAAAAAATGGTCAAACAAGGCACATTTATATGTCTGTGGAGCATATGGATGCATCTAGATGACCTAGGTGGATATTTGACCATAACATGTGTGGATAGAGAATGGTAATTGAAAAATGTGTTAAAAAAAACTAAAAATTAAGCATTTTTTCACAATATTTTACAATTTAGAACACACGTTAGTAATTAAGGTACATAATTTATATATGAGAAGATGCGTAATTTCATAGCGAACACAATAATCCAAACCCCATGTCTGTGGCTTGTAGTAGTGCTCCATGGTCATTATTATGAATCATCATATCTTAGCCCGAAAACGGTGGCCATTTTTCCAGGGTCTTAGTTTTATAGTTGGTAGGGTCTTAGTTTTATAGTTGGTAGGGTCTTAGTTTTATAGTTGGTAGGGTCTTAGTTTTATAGATCTATGAAACTAAGACTCAACCAACTATAAAACTAAGACCCAGACGAAAAACCTTATTATTGGTGCAATCAGTTACCATTTCATTGTCATTTCATTTGAATGTGCGTTACCCTTATTTTCCACATGGAGCTCGTGCTACATGCCCTGTGTTCCCTAATTGAAAAGTGGGTGTCTATTGTATGGTAAACACTGAGATATGGGCAACACAAGAAAACTTACACCGGTAAGCGTACCCGAGTAACGTTGACTGGCCTTTTGTATGTGAGAATACGGTATATACATACTCATACATTGTAGCCTAGATCAAAATGGAGAGAGAAGACCGTGGGAGAAGAACGGATATCGTGACGGTACACATTTTGTTTCCGATGGGACTGTGAAAGACCTTGAAGAAGTCTCACATTGGTCGAAATCACACGGTCAGAGTACGCTGAACTCGGCTTCGTATCATTGTGGTCACGATATAGTGGCCGAAGATATTCTCGAGAGCTCGGCCTTCGAAGAGATTTTCCCAGAAACGCAAGGCCGTGAGCCGGAGCAATTAGCCCCTCAAGAGGTTTGTACCCGCCGTCCTCACTGGCCAAGACCCATTGCTTCTGAACTGTTAATCCAAGTGATGCATTCTTGATTTGTTATTTTATCAAAGCATATCCCGGAGTTAGTAACGCTGTCTACATGGTCTAGGTGCCAGTTGAAGTGATGATGGAGGGCCGTGGAGGGCGATCCGGGCCCTGAGTATCACGGTAAGGGTTCGGCCGGTAATTGGTGAAAGACACCCCCGTGGACGCCGCGTCACCTGCGGCCGGCTTGACCTGGTGCAGACATGTTGACTGACCTATTCATGGCCATTACGGCGCTGTCCAGCCAGAGAAATGACCAACTTCTGACACTGAGAACCTTCGGTCAGCTATGTGGACATGGCATTCGCTGTCCACACAGAAAATGCGATTAATCTTGATCGATAAGGCGAGAGATGGCCGAATAAACATGGCGGCTGTGGGCGTGCTCATCGTATGGCCGCTAGATGGCCATGGATTGGCTACACGCCCTGTTGGCACAGAACTGCCCACCAGAGGCGCTCTCCACCCCGAGTCCTCCACACTCGAGAGCTTTCTCGCTTACTCCTTGAGCATTTGACACAATGACTGCACATGCAGTTTTTTACGGCCGGCTTGGTTGGCCATAGAGAGCCAAATAGCTGTCAGTGAGTTGACCAATGTGTCACTAAGGCCCAATCTAATGCATATAGCGGACCCATTCATTCTTGATCGAGCACCAATCACGTGGATTTTCCTGTGTATTGGTCCGCTACAACTTTGCTGCCATCTTTTGGCAATATGCGTGGCTGACTGCTCCTATTGCACGAGAAAACTCGCGGCGAGACGAGCACCGATAGTGGCCATGAGCCAATAGGAATTGATGTAGAACATGGGCGTTTGGAACAAGGTGAGGGAAGGGATCTTGTTGATGTGGTTTCCCATCAGGAAACCTCGAGACCCATTTCGTATTTTAACATCAGGTTAATCCTGAGAGCTTCAAAATTCCCTCGTTACTATGGAAATGAAGTAATGCATTTGAAATGGAATGATGGTCCAGACACATTGAGGTTCGGCGAGTACTTCATTTCATCAAGGACAAAATTGGAATAAAAAACCCATAAAAATGTCGAGACATGCGTGATATGTTGAAATCATTTTCAGCATTAATTATATCACATTAATCAATTAGTTGAGACCAGTGTGCTGTGATGCGTCCCGGATATAAATCCAGTGTTTGAAGACGGAAACGCGCCTTTATCGGCGATAAGAGAAAACATACGCCTCTATTAATTTGTGTGTGTACTAATACAGTTAATGAATGTCTTTTTTAATGATATCGCCAACAGACTTCATCAAGTCAGGGCCAAACATCGTCGCCTAATTGTGTATACAGCCCACCGATGCCCATTACACGAGGAAATAACGCTAGACGCTCCCAGAATTGAAAACCCAAAAGTCGTGTTAACTCGAAACATTAAAGAAAATTGAAAAGCTGGAAGGTCGTTTGGGCAGATAAAGGAGGTAGTTCTCCTCCGTCTTTACTGGTCTTCTAATTAGCGATAGTGATGTGGTATGGGTCTTCCGTTACTTCTGGTAGGGTATTATCTGTCTGGGCCTTGAAATGAAGCCTAAGAGTACATCATGTATTGTTTGGGGTTCTCAGGTGGGACGTTGATTTCATCTTACTACAGCCAGACGGTGCAAGTTGAATTAAGCCGTGCTGCCACGAGAAGGCAGAGAAGAAGTCTGAGTATGTAGGCCTACCGATAACATCTGATGAGACCTTCTCTGGCCTCACCGTTAAGGAAGAGGGTATAGCTCCACCCGTACGAATAGTGAACGCCCACGTTGGATCACTCTGTATCAGGTAAAGCAAACAGTGGAAGTTTCTTTACAACATCCTTATGGCAATTTTGACGTCTTGAAATCATCGACATTCAGTTGCAGCGCTGAGGAAGATATCTTCGCCCTGAAGTCCCAAGCATGCTTAAAGTCGCCACCAAGGACACAGAACGTCGGCCATCCTATCTGTCCGGTTACTTACCAAACATTATTGGTATGTATGAGGTGTCAGCAACTGATGGGCGTCTCGTGTTGTCCCCTTGGCGGCCAGAATACTAAATACAACTTGACCATTACACAGCCTGTTAGTCAGTAACACTACCTCGGGATCTCTTGGTTGAGGAGGAAGGTGTTTACTTTTCAAGTCTTAGAGTGCATGCAGGAGCCCCCGTGATCCAGGCACCACGGTACCTCGACGCCGAGGAGTCAAAAGGGCAGACGACCACCTACTTTTGAAAAAGAATCTTTACATACCCAAATCATCCCAAAATATGTTCTGGTAAGTATTTTACAGGGAAACGGTAAGCCATCTTTATACATCCAAAGGTGGATGCCTTGCATACAGCTGTTATTGGGACACCCCCCAAAAGTGGCGTTCCTGAAGTTTTTTTGATCAAAGGAGCAACAAAGGAACCTCTTCCTCTCAATTTAGGAGGATTTTTCGACGGTTGCCATCCATGTCCACTGCGGACTTTGTTTGACTCAGTGAGACACGCTTGAAGGGCAGGCCCACGCTTGGCAAGGAAGATAATTCAATGCCATAGTTTGGCGACAAGCTGCATGATGTTGCGCTGAGGGCAAAACTGGCAGGGAATGGTAATATGATAAAACAAGGCACAAGTACGGCATAAGGACGCAGCAGTTGCCGCAAGACAGCGAAGTGTAGTTCCTCAATGCCTCTCGATGGGAATGCATCTGTAGAAGAGGTGCGTTGCCGGGAAATTACTGAGGAGCTCTTCGAGAGTATTTAGAGGTTATTTTTCGGTCATTTTTCCATTCAGGGTCTGCTTTCCAGCGGAAAAAGCAATGCGGCCGACTTCACATAGATACCTTAACTAAACGTCATTGATCACACGAAAGAGATTGAAACACCCGAGAGAAAAGTCACTTCTTTATCCTGTATGCGTATAACATGCCAAGTAAATTTGTTCCGTATGACTATTCAAATGATATTGACACGAGTGCCCGTTGCAAAACAATATGTGGGACACTTGGTGCATAGTGATAGCTTTTTTTATCGTGAAATGTCTGCTTCGCTGCTGGTGCTGCTGGCTTGTGAAAGCCCTTGGAGAGATATCTACCAATAAATTAAGACAAAACATTCAAAAGGGTGATGACTACCGTACTTTTGAAAAAGAATCTTTGGTTTACGTACCCAAATCATCCCAAAATATGTTCTGGTAAGTATTTTACAGCGAAACGGTAAGGCATCTTTATACATCCAAAGGTGGATGCCCTGCATGCTGTTATTGGGACACCCTCAAAAGTGACGTTCCTGAAGTCTTTTTGAGTCTCTTATCAAAGGAGCAACAAAGGAACCTCTCCCCCTCAATTTCGACGGTTGCCATCCATGTCCACTGCGGACTTTGTTTGACTCAGTGAGAGACACGCTTGGCAGGAAGAGAATTCAATGCCATAGTTTGGCGACAAGCTGCATGATGTTGCGCTGAGGGCAAAACTGGCAGGGAATGGTAATAAGATAAAACAAGGCACAAGTACGGCATAAGGATGCAGCAGTTACCGCCAGACAGCGAAGTGTAGTTCCTCAATGCCTCTCGATGTAAGAGGTGCGTTGCCGGGAAATTACTGACAGAGGAGCTCTTCGAGAGTATTTAGAGGTTATTTTTCACTCATTTTTCCATTCAGGGTCTGCTTTCCAGCGGAAAAAGCAATGCGGCCGACTTCACATAGATACCTTAACTAAACGTCATTGATCACACGAAAGAGATTGAAACACCCGAGAGGAAAGTCACTTCTTTATCCTGTATGCGTATAACATGCCAAGTAAATTTGTTCCGTATGACTATTCAAATGATATTGACACGAGTGCCCGTTGCAAAACAATATGTGGGACACTTGGTGCATAGTGATAGCTTTTTTATCGTGAAATGTCTGCTTCGCTGCTGGTGCTGCTGGCTTGTGAAAGCCCTTGGAGAGATATCTACCAATAAATTAAGACAAAACATCTCAGTGTTACTGACTTTTATGGCTGTTTGCGCCTGACGGATCATTTGGCAAAAACTGGTGTTATATGATAAAAAACTGACGAAGTCCGCGTCAGGGACCTGTTTTAAATGTGACAAATTCCTAACGCAAAATGCACGCCTCGTTATCCTCAGTTTATGACTATTCTCGCATTTAGTTTCCTCAATACATCAAGTTATGTTTGGTGCATATTCAATTCATATTCAAACCGTGTGTTAAGAGGGAACCTAAATCATGAAATTCGGGGGAAAGTTTGACTGGAATTCGTTCAGTTTGGGCTCATTGCAATTCGAATCTTTTCCCTAAATTGAAACTGAACACTGTCGGCAGGCCTGGAGATCGCCGACACGTCGCTCAGTGCAGACTTTTGAGACGTGTACTGGGGTGAACACCAATTGCTCGGTCGTGCACAGTTCGTTCTCCCACCACCTGTACTTCCGAAGCTGTTGTTACGTAAACCATTCAGTTGTCGCCTCTGCCGGACAGGCAACATCGAAGACAGCTTAATGGGATTAGGCCCAATAGAGCTGTACACTGGTCTTTCGAACACGGAAGAAAACTGTCGAGTTTTCTGTGAACGAACATCTTTTTGTGTGAATACACCAAAAATCGCAGTTGTAAGATCAAAGAGGTCTGGCATTGCCGGGGTCCAGTTTCTCTTGTTGGTGATGGTCCGCATTGCTGACCACAGTATACGATGGTGATATCTTCGAAGTCCTGACACTGACGCTTTTGATATGATGATGTTGGAGGAACTGGATCGCAGTGGCAAAGCCAGGTCTCTGTGACCTTACAACTGCGATTTTGGTGTATGTACATGTACATGTAAAGTATGTTATCTTTTATAGGTTTTGAACTTTTTGAGAAAGGTAAGTGTTGAGCTTCACAATTATCGACAACCCCCGATAGAAAATGAAAACTAAGCCGTCCAGATGTAGGATTTCAAGTTCGATTACCCAGCACCACTTAGCTTTTAGTCCTTATTTGAAGCGAGTGGTTTTGGACCCTTAAGGGAAAAGAACTTTTCCATCCGTTCCGCTTTGATAAAGATATAATTAATGCAAGGATGGAAATTAAGGTCCGCAAGGGATGAAATGGTTCAATCATTTTCTGTAAAGTCAGCCCTTAAATATGTTTCATGAACCAAAATTGAATAAAGAGCCGATAAATTGGTAACGAAATACTCACGACATGGAAAAATCAGACGGGTCGTTCTGGGATTTAAATAATTTCATTTGAATATATTCATCGTGTGTAGCTAGACCCGCCAACACTAATGTCGGATAAGTTTCTTCAATTTTGTTTTCTTTGATCTTCTGTCGGCATCAAAGCGAGCGGGACGCTTCAAGCGAATCCCAGAGCTCGGCACGGCCTAACGATGAAAAAATCACTGGTTATTCCTGTCATGGTGTCGAGTGAGGCGATTATACTGGGACAGGGAACGAGTGAGAGTAACAAGGTCATTAGGAAAAGACGACAAATTCCTTGAGATAGGATCGGTGATTTGTCACTCCTCGTGACGTATCGGGTCTAGCATCTAGAGAAGTGCCTGAACGGTCAGATTTCATCTGTGGGCTCTCACACTAAGATCAATGACCGTCTCTTCAAAGTCTCGTTAACCGGACAAATGTCTAGTCGTACGAAAGATTCTCTTTTCAAGAAGTTTTGGACAAGGGCACAGAGACTTTGGTTAAGGTACGACTGAAGTACAGTGTACGGTTCCACGAATGTCGTACAGGTGTGACAGGAATCTAAATCCCCTGAAATCTAAGTCCGGTGTCATTGTTCAGCGACAGATTAGGATATAAACTTCCAACAGCAGACTCGAATCTGCATTCCTAGAACAATATATTCCTTTCACATCTAGCAACTCACATTACTGTGAACTAATGAAAATATTTCATTTGAAAACCCCTCCAAATAACATCACCATGAAGTATTACGTTTTCAAGGACGTTGGCCGTCTGTGATGGCTGTACACTAATAGATAACGAACGACGACAACGCATTTTAAAGGTCGTTATAAATTAGAGGTGATTAGAATCAAGCCACAAGCTGTCAGTCTCGACGAAATATAAATTGGATTCCTCGTTCGTTCGGTACGATCAGAATTTGAAATTCGAATTTACGCCATTAAGTCCTGGCAGATTAAAATTCTCCATTTTGGAGCCTGACTTGAACAACAACGAACTCTACCACTGCAAGTAAACTATGGAGGAAAGGTAAGGGGAATGTGTTTCTAAACTGGTAAGTTCCCCTTCAAAGCGGCCTAGGCCTACATTCCAAGTGCGGAGTGTGATCCAGCTCCCTCCCCGAGGTTTAAGGCCAATTCATACTTCTCCGTTTTGCGCTTTGCGCTTGTCCGTTCCCTATGTTTATCTGTGGTATCAACAATAAAATTACTTTTTTCTATCACGCATTCACATAGGAAACGGACACGCGCAAAGCGCAAAATGCAAAGTATGAATCTACCTTTAAGCTGACAACAGCGCCCAATTCATACTTCCAAGCCAATAAGTAAGCTTACATGACCTGGAACGAAAAATGCTTTGTTATTTCACGCCACGTTGGTTCCAAACAAAGCATTCTCCGTTTCCGCATACTGGTCGGCGTGGAAGTATGAATTAGCCCTATTCATACTTCTTCACCGATCATGCGGGACGCACACTCGCCAAATAAAGTTCTAAACAAAGCACTTTTCGGCCCGCAAACTAGTTGGCGAGGACGTACGAATTGGCCTTCAAGCAAACTTGGAGAAGAACGCTTTAATATGCAGGTATGGAATGGGAAATGATATATAAGACTTAGCGGTATTTCGTGACCGTTATACAGAACAGTCCCTTGTTGGGTTTTGAGCCTCTGGCTCCTCATCGGCCACCGGGTCAAATGGGACGCGGGAAATCTGATTACAGCCGGACAATTAATAGGTTAATCTACTTAGATATTGCCCAGACAACTTATGGTATTTGTGGCTAGGTGAGAATAATGATAAACAAGGCCACAGAGGAAGCAACTGCTCTACTAGAGTGCAATAGGTCACATGTCCCTGAAAGCTTTTGCCTGCCAAACGAAAATTGGAATCTTTTTTCAACACTCCAACCTTCCTTCCTTCCAATTTTCATTCCAGCTTTGGGCAACAGGATTCAGCAAGGAAGACTATAAACAAGTACCCTGGCCCTTTCAATCCGGATCTCGACTCAGGCCGCGATGGGGCCGGTCTCTATCTTCGGCAAGGTCACGGCTTTGGTGGAAGAACAACAAGAACACAAGGAAAAGAGCTCCCTGTCGTTTTTGTTTCGTTAGAATCGACCAAATGTTGATGAAATGGCAATTTTTCAATTTCTCAAGTTTATGATGAATTTATCCCCAAATTATTTCCGTATTGAAAGGACCTAGGTCGACGCTTCAGCAACACAAAAGGTAGGCCTAGTTGACTTGTAAAAAGATAACAAAGTCACCATCAAGTACTACATGTAACATCGCCAAACAGCTTCAAAACGAGCACTTTAAAAGCACCGAAACGTGCAATGAAAACAACTTGTAGAAAAGGTGATTATTAATTCAAGACTGTAGGCTTCCTAAGATTTAAATTTGAGCCTCACATAATGGCATGTTCATTGCATTATTTATCAGCTGGGTATGCCTTGATACACGGATATTATTTGATGGATGGTGTTTGTGATTAATTAAAGGAATGGTAAAGTACACATGACATGAGCAAAGGCGGAGGAAGGATGTTAGTCTTGGTTTCAAAACAGGGAATTTTTCTTCATAAAGTGTCGGAGCTAATATGAGTGAGGTATGAGTCCAATGTACTTTAGATTTTGATGGCAAGGGACCGATGTTAATACTGTTGATTCCCGTCAGAGATCGTCACATAGGTGGCAGCACTATCAGCGTGATGAAAGCTGAACTGTCATCAAAGATAATGGCGATCCCACTCGGGACTGCCATATGCTGTCTTCTTAAAATCCACCTTTCGGCCGCAGGACGAAGCAAGAAAGATGGAGCGGTACCCTAAAGGGGCGCTTCAACAAGAAGGTAGTTTTCTTGTAAGGAGAAAACAAATGGTAACACTCGACAAACAGCTTCAGAAGGAACCCTTTAAAGGACCGAAAGGTGCAATTGAAACGGCTGCTATTGTTGTATTCTTCTTCTTCTTGTCATTGGCATGCATGACGACTTAAGTGACGGAGTTAGAATGTCAAATTTGGAATTATCATCAGTTTCTATGAATTAACATTGTCTAGAATGGTCGTTGGTTGAGTCTGTAATTTAGTTTGACTTGGTTGGTCAGAACGTTCACGTCCCTTGCGTTTGTGTTTTGGGGCGTATACTGAAATTGAATGAACGTGAACAACACCAATGCAAGATAACACACTTATTCCAATACTGAGGATGAAAGAAAAAACAATCTCCCTTCGGGATATTTCCCCTTCATCGCAGAATGACGGCATGGTGGATAAGCGTAGGTAAGACACCTTTGACCGAAGAAGTGATGATAAACAGGAAGTCAATTTCCAGAATCTTAACAAATTTTCGACCCCAACAGGAGTCTTCTTCAGGCTGGCACTTTCAAGTCGAGCTACCAGAAAATTGACTTCCTGTTTATCATCATTTTATGTGTCAATTTTTGTGCTCTCTCTTTATCTTGACCAAAGAAGTCATACAAAATAAACTTTTCCTCTCGTCAGAGCGTTTCTCCTGCGACAAATTTTGGAATCAAACTTGAACGATAATCGGTAAAACATAATTCATGAAGAAAGGGTTCCCAAGGCACGTTTGGCAGTCTCAAGGGTTAGGGTACGGATGGACATGCCTCGTTCTTTTCAAAACTACTTTCTAGGGCCCATTTTGACCACATCACCTCTAGGAGCGTAAGATGAAAATTGGGCAAAGGTTCAGTTGTACAGCGTTGTATAAAGAATGTGGGATTAACTACAATACTTAGTTCTAAAAATCGGAAGATAAAGAGGGACAAAGTAAAGACAAGTGATACGAACGACAACCACGCCCAAAAGCTGACAAAAGTTTAAAATCAATGTTGCTGAAACAAACAGCACCAAGTCACAACATCAAAATGGCGGAAATCCCGGGAAATGAAAACTTACGTCCTGGTGGGAACCTCGTAATCATTACGACGAAGACCAGACGACTTGTTTTGTCGTCTGCACTTATCCGCCATCAGGCCGGTTTCAGCAGACGAGAGCCCAGACCGATGACCTCTGACCCCGGGTGCACGTGACGTCGCGTCATCTCGGACGGCGGATTAGGCCATTGGAAGGCAAGACATGTGTTCTTCGTCTGGCCGCCCGATGTCCTGGATTGCTGTGAAGAGACTTGACGAGAAAGAAACGTGGAGATAACTATACGCGGATCAATTTGACAGATGGACACAAGAACCAGAATATAAGACGAGGAGCAAGTCCCAAGATGACCTCGGGTGACCTTTTCTACCCCTTGCCGCAAGCTGTATAATCATATCGGTTACTTGGAGGGATATTAAGGGAGAAAAGTACCAATTCTCTTCGGCGCAAATGTATGATTATGACTGAGCGATAAAAGGGCCGGCTATTACAGGCTCCCTCCCCGGCCCACCTTCAAGTCCTGGGACCGCCTGATTAAATAATACTACCCTAATGCGGGAGTAAATCTTGTGGATAGAACAATTTGGAGTGTCTATCCCATAAACACGTATAAAAGTCAATTAAACGACAGGAACGACGTCTGAGCTGTTACCACGGATGTTGACTCATGCGGTGCACATATACCTGATCAAATGGACGCACTGTCCCAGGTAACAACAATGACATCCATTGACATGTATCAAACAGGATTCCTAGCGGCTCCTGTATGGTTGTGCGGGCAAAGTTGACGTGAAACAGGTGGTAGATTACCACAAAGATTCTCTCATAAATATTCCAGAATCGCCCAATACATCCACGAGTAACTCTTTGTCAACAAAATCTTCTGATCAGACTTTCAATTCTCCCAACGTTATTCAAAGATGGCTGTTTACTGAACTCTCTCTCTGTTTATGAAGCATGGGTATTCCTTGTTGACCACCCAAACAGGACGCATCAAAGCCCATGTTTTCTTCGCAAAGTGGTGAGGTCTGCGGGTCTGAATGCAAACAAAGAATCGCCTTCATAAAAGCAAGAGAAACGAGAGAAATATCAAGTGAAAATTGGAAATTTAAGTTCGATCTGATGGTTTTGCAGTTTGTCAGACAGAGCTTTCAAGGAACCAGCATTCACAGCATGTATTATGGGATGAATACAGGATACACAAGAAACGACGGGCCGATTTCGTGCGGGGAACATGACTGTGACGTCATCACGCAAAAGGAAGATGGCGGATACTAGGAAGGTCAAGCCGGTGGTTACTTTCTTTTCAAACTACAGTATATACGACAACTATACATATGTATCAAGCATCTTTTTATTGTATGGATGTCTTAACATTCTCGAACCTTTGTAAATTTGGACTCTGCAAATTTTAACAACGTAATAGCGACACCAGACCGTCAATATTTGAGACGCGGATAGGGAGGGATCAGAACAGTATTGAACTTTGTTTATAGACCAACGAAATTCGCCACTTTAAATGAATTTTATAGACATATTAAACCAACTCGGCGATGAAAAACTGTGTGACAAAGCGAAGAGGTCTTGAATCTTGCATGGCGACATATCGAATAACTATGAAAAAGCCATCTGATGCATTATTCATGAAGATCCCGCGGGATTTACCGCCCGGGATGGGCAGGGTACATCCTTTGAGAAGAACATTCAAGAGAAATGCATCATCCTCTTTAAGATGTTTCAGCAGATCTCAGGTAATATGCCTCGGCGTTACGCCGCGTTGAATCAATGCTTCGGACGATGCCTTCTTTTATTTACAACATTGGTTTGAAAAATCCTTTCAGAAAACACCCAGTTGAAGGGATTTTTATACCAGTGTTAATATTGCACCTGGCCTCCATTAAATAAGAAGTCATTGCACAATAGAGCGGTAAAAAATCGATGGGCTCTGTAAATTTTTCCAGCATTTTTATCACTGCCACTTGAACGATGCAATAAATGATGCTGAAAAGGAACTTTATCAAAAAAAATCTATAATTGTTCGTGTTCTTAAGTCGACTTCACCAACAATTTACCCGAAAGAACGAATTGTAACAGCTGTAAAAAGAGGATGTCTTATCACGGTGAGTGTTTTCTTGTTTCAATAATATCATTTTTTTAAAAACAACTGTCAGAGCAGTTTTGTTAACCATCAATGTCAGGGCGTCTTGATGCATTGTGTAACGAAATGTCAGAGCGTCTTCGATGCACTGTGTAACAACAATGTCAGAGGATTGTCGATGCATTGTGTAACAACAAAGAGCGTCTTCGATGCATTGTGTAACAACAATGNAAGAGCGTCTTCGATGCATTGTGTCACAACAATGTCAGCGCGTCTTCGATGCATTGTGTAACAACAGTGTCAGAGCATTGCCGATGCATTGTGTCACAACAATGTCAGAGCGTCTTCAATGCATTGTGTAACAACAATGTCAGAGCGTCTTCGATGCATTGTGTAACAACAAGGTCACAGCGTTCGGACCGAATCATAAAAAAGATTTAAACCGTCTCTACAACACTTTAATGCTCAACTGGCCGGAATAACAACTAGTCGAGATGATTTTCCAAGACAGAAGTCCAATGACACACCAACCACCGCAATCCACAAGAAAGAAACCTTCATTTCCGGTAACACCGAGTGTGCACATTTCGACGACTTTTTCTCCGCGAATACTTATTGTTGGTGTCAGAAAAAACAAATGACAAAAGGTGCCATCATATGTTGTGTGGATATATGTACTCTTGGCTGGATTTATATCCGTACCTTCATCCTTACGAGCCCAAATTATAGCTTCTTCGTGGCCTATAAGAAATAATGCAGTCGTAAATCTGCCGCGGGGCTACATAAAATACCAGTAATGTGCAGTAACTGTAGATTTGACGTCCTGTCGGCAATTCATGGGATGGCTGGCCAAGGTAGAACCATACGCGTTAATGCAAAATTTAGAAGCGAGACGTGTAAGACATGGTTAGCGTTCACATCAAGGATCGTGTCTGAGCCGCGAACAATGGCCCATTTCGGCTTTGTCTACCCTACTGTAAACACCCAACTCCCATAGAAATACCCATCTCGAATAATAGAAATTGATATTTGCTATATCGTTGCCTAGTAAGGAAGATTGCCCTAATTATACATCGTTTCCAAAGCCCGAGAGTGGCGATTTACCAGATCCGTAACGAATATAGAGTTCGATAAAACAGGATTTCATGATTTGCAGTAGAAGGTGGGCGTTCTCGCGTGAGAAGAGGCCCTTTACTTAAATTAATAGCTACAAATCACACAGCGCAGAAGGGATGTTCACAAGTGTAACATCTGCCAGTGTTCCGCGTGTCAGTGTTCCCCTTACTGTTTGGAAAAGCTGGCAGATAAACCGACACGTTCTCCCTGTGTGTCCCCTTTTGTCAAGTCGCAGCTTATTCCATCAGACATTGGTAGGGAAACAATCACAGATGGGGACATTCAGAAGCGTCGGGTCTATAATTTGTTAGACGGCTTGAATAGTCAGAGTCATTGTTATCTAACCAAACACGGTCCCAAGTATCATTCAAGGAGAAATACTGCCGTCTTTCTGACCTTTCTTGTCTGCTATTCCAGCGTCACAAAAGCTTTCCGCCAGCTAGGCATTGCTAAAGTAGCGTAAAGCTTCGATGATCGCATGGAATAGGATTGTTTGCCTGACCAGTCTCCTGGATTAAAACCCGACAAGCCCTTACCGACCAGATTACATCAAACGCCGCTGCAAATGCTAGGAATGGCAAACACAGCTATAAACGTCAGTAGGATGGCTGTTCAATCAGCCGGCTTGGAATAGCAATGAGTGATAGTCTGACTGAAGAAGCCTCCATATGCTGAGGTAGAAGGATTTCTGAAGGAGAGATTGCTTTGTGAATTTGAAGATATTATACCTAATTTACCACCAAACCGAGCCATCCCATGGTCTGGTCTTATGTGGTCCTGGTGAACAGCCTGAAGTCGCTTTCTCGCACACGCCATATTGACTCTCTATAGGCAACCCAGCCATAGAAACTATGGGCAGAGTCTGTGTCACTGGTCAAGTGGTAGGGTAAGCCTTGGTTGCCTTTACATAGAAGTATACAGTAGTACATGTATACGAAAACGCCCGTTAACAATGGCTTCACGGTCATGTATCCATTTGAAGCCGTTGTTAACCGTCGTTTTCGTATACCGTATACTTCTATGTAAAGGAAGCCTTAATCAAGGTTCATTGGCACACGGATCCGATCCGTTTCCAGTCCGTTTGCGCGTAGTTTTCCGGATACGACAACGCTGAAGTCCATTTGATAGTTTTTTACGGACATGAACCGGACCAATTCCGTGTGCCAATGAACCTTGCTTAAAGGAAGCAATAGTTAATCGCCCATTGCGAGCCATCTCGCAGAGACAAAAGTCTCGCGACGAGGAGAACCTTTTTGGCGAGGCTACTGAAAGCAAAAACCTCCTAGAGGAGTTACGTAATCCACTTGAATAGCCACTGCTCAAAACTCCATGACCAAAACGTTGTTCTAACTCTTCAACTTGTCTCTCAGGGCGTTTACCTGACTTTAATCTAACGTTATGTAGGCCTATACTAACTGTGGAATATCGGTATTAGGAAAAGAGCGTTGTCAAATCACCCTGACCCATGACATTTGCATCCATGGATGTACATGTACATGTACATACTTATATACATACGACTGTGTACATACAACCAACATGATGAACAAACGTTATACTATTGTATTACTCGTGACATAGATAGATGACATTGCTTGACCAACATCATTTCGTCCAAGGGCAACTCACAAGGAAATCAACACAGTCCAGTCACGTCGTCTTTTTCCTCACTTAGGAAGCTGGCCATCGTCCCCGATGTGCGATTATTGCATATACTCATGGGATGTGACCCGGGGGCATAATGTGGTCATCGCGATTAACAGCTTTCTTTGGATTCAAGGACGAATTAATAATTACCATCATTAAGAGATGACCAGCGAGAAGTCATGAAAGCAATGATAGCTTTGGATAGCACATGATGGATGGCGTGTTCAATGGTTCTTTCAACAACACCACTACAGTAACGAGTCAGGCCTCCTCCGACAGTTCGCTTACTTGTCAATGAGAACTTGAGTTCTTTTTTGTCTCAATTGCCTATTTTGAAAGGTAAAGAAACGTTTGTCCAAAAAGCAATACTTTTGACCGAAGCCCTTTATGAGAGTTACTGCAGATGTCTCGAATCATAGAAACCAAACGAGTTGGCCTCTGAGGTCAGCTCTTCATCGCCCTTGTCTCAAGTTCCCGGCCTATCTATTTCTACCGAGGAGTTTATCTATGTATGAAGGAGCGTGTCGCATTAATTGTATAGAAACAGAGAAGGGGCCTGAGACAGGCTGTCAATTTAGTGAGCGGTGAACGGCAGGAATACCAACGAGGATGGATGACCCGCTGAATCAGGGATGACCTGGGTCGAGGGTTGAATCACACTCGCTACTGAATCACTCGAATGGCCAGTTTCTGAGGTACAAGGTTGAATCATAGTCTGTTCAAAATGCACTGAATCACGCATTTCGTGAAAGAGGTCGATACTTATTGCCTTACTTCAACACTCATTGAGATTTTTGAGTCACATTTTCCGGGTATTTCGGGTTTAATCTCAATTCTGTCAAGTATGGCTAATAATATCAAAGACACAAATAAGCGGATTCGCCGGGCCTTCTAAAGCTGATTCTGCCTTCATATACCCAATAACAATGTAAAGGGGAGAGAACAATGAGCACTCGCTGTGCGGTCAGCCGAAACAGTTTTTGAATGCTCCTTGAATGGTGGCGGCTTTTGGAAGGGAAGCCATTAGAAAGAGAACAATGAATTCATTTTTCCTCAAGTATAAACCTGACATAAGCCTACTTAATACTTCATTCGATTCTGCCTTCCATGGCCAATAACAATGTGAATGGGAGAGCGAACAATAGCATTCGCATGCAGTCAGCTGAAACAGAACGAGAAGTCCTTGGATGGAAGAAAGGAAGCCAATCAGAAGGAGAATGAATTCATTTCAGATAAAGTATAAATCTGACCTACATGTAAGCCTACTTTATTAGGCCTACTTTATTCGATTCATACGGCCAACAGCGCCGTGTAGTCAGCTAAAACAGATCAAGAATAGGACTGACGAGACCGAGGCCTAGGCTATTGGTTTCTTGATACTTTATCCCGATTTTGCTCTAGTCCGAACACTGCCTCCTGTTGCTCATTTGCAGAACTGACGGCCGCAACAAGAGTCAGATGAAGCCTGTCGCGGGGGGTCTATTTTGATTGGTCCGTCCATCTCCAGGTCGTGTTTTGAATACATTTAGTGCACGGCAATCGTATCACTTGACAACGCTGCTTTCAGGCATTTTACTTGCTGTTTCAACCAGCTACACTCGTAATCACGCTCTCTGTTCACTCTTAGCCAGACAAACATTAAGAAAACCGCAATTTGTTATCAAAATACCGAAAAATATTCCTCTCGAAAAGCCGAATCGGCGAATGCACAGCATCGCCATCTTTACAGTTTGAGGTCACGTGATACGGGAACCACCAATCCATGATCTGATCATGCTGATGACGTAGAACCAAAATCTGGTTCTTCGGTTACTCATCATCTGACTCTGTATTAGCGTCCAGCAGATTCTAAAAATAGCAATACGAGTCAGACGTTCGGACTAATTTTGCTCTTGCGACCCGATGACAAAGCTGACGGGAGAACCCCCAACAAGAGCTGTTGCCAGCTGAATCGGTTACTGGATATAGTAATAGAGAGCTTATGCACCCACCCGCCCGGTTAGTATGGGCGGTTATGTCCGCAAATATTCAGTGTACAGAAGATTTATTTGTAAGTCTGAAACGCATTTCTATGCCCAAAGCGCTAATTCTATAACCTGAAACGGATATGTGTGACTCGCGAGATTTCTCTGCACCTAATAACAGATATAATTCCCGCGAGTTTAAACGCACAAAACAAAACGCGTATGTATAATCAGGGCGACCCCTATTTTACCGCTGTCGGATGTTATTGCTGTCGCGTATAAGAACTGTCGGATAAGAGCTGTCGGATAAGGTTCCGAGCACTGCCAAAAGGCTAGGGGAGAGAACAATGAGCACTCGCTGTGCGGTCAGCCGAAACAGTTTTTGAATGCTCCTTGAATGGTGGCGGCTTTTGGAAGGGAAGCCATCAGAAAGAGAACAATGAATTCATTTTTCCTCAAGTATAAACCTGACATAAGCCTACTTAATACTTCATTCGATTCTGCCTTCCACGGCCAATAACAATGTGAATGGGAGAGCGAACAATAGCATTCGCATGCAGTCAGCTGAAACAGAACGAGAAGTCCTTGGATGGGAGAAAGGAAGCCAATCAGAAGGAGAATGAATTCATTTCAGATAAAGTATAAATCTGACCTACATGTAAGCCTACTTTATTTGGCCTACTTTATTCGATTCATACGGCCAACAGCGCCGTGTAGTCAGCTAAAACAGATCAAGAATAAGACTGACGAGACCGAGGCCTATTGGTTTCTTGATACTTTATCCCGATTTTGCTCTTTGTCGATGACAAAGCTGACGGGAGAACCCCCAACAAGAGCTGTTGCCAGCTGAATCGGTTACTGGATATAGTAATAGAGAGCTTATGCACCCGCCCGGTTAGGCCATACGACTACGTTTATCTATTGTTTCGGTGCACTCACACATTAGATAACGTCGTCGTAGAGCCTAACCGGGCGGGTGCAGAAGCTCTCGATTAACTAGGCCTCAACCACCAGCAAATCGAACCTGCGTCTCCAAGTCCCACAGAAAGATATCATATTAAATGATGGTCAGAAAAGAGCGATGATCGGTGGTGGCTCCCTGTTGACATGTCGAGATAGAGCCCATAATCATCGGGGGAAGTACTGTTGAGTTGACCCGTGGAATACTGATGAGAACATCAAAGGCCTCCTCTCAGCGGATGCTGTGCCGCTCCTTTACCTGATAGAGTGAGGGGAATAACTGATGCTGAATGAAAGAATGCCATCGCTCTTAGACTTGCAGCGGGTGAGGAGCAAGCTTTGACTGGGAGACATCAGAATATTTAATAAGAGGCTGTGTTTTTGGTTATTCATATGGCGAAGCCTGGTTGACGGCATATTTTATTACAAAAAACAGGTTCTGCGTCCTTTTGGTGGCATATGAGAAGTTTGTGCGCAGATGGACAAAGTCAAGTTTCAGAATTGAGAGAATGAAGCCAGTGACCATTTGGTAAACGACAGAAAGAAATAATGGTTAATGTCTGTTCAAGGTCATTATTGTGCATGATGAACACTAGAACACAGCCTAGGCAGTTCAGTTATAAACAAGATGACATTGTAAATGTCTGATGGTTCCCGCTTGTTAAGAGGACCTTACAGGCATGACAGGCAGCCTGCTGGCAGCCATTTTGATGTGAACCAATACACAGGAAAATCCACGTGATTGGTGCTCGATCAATAATGAATGGGTCATTGCATTGACTTGGGCCATAGCGACACCTATTGGTCAACTCACTGACAGCTGCTATTGTTATAGAGCACGATGTAAAAAACGGCATTTCTTCAAATTCCCAATGAGGAGCCCAAGATCGCTGATCCAATGGTACCACACGTCAAAGAAAGGTGGCAGCACCTCCATTTTCGTATGCGCTGAATATCAAAATAAATGTGGTAGAGATTATAATCCATCGACATACGAAGCGGAACATCATTGATATCACATTGTCGCCATCTTCACAAAACACATGCAATTACATGTATAGATTCTCCTTCATAAGGCCGCGTATCCACAGACGGTTCCCTTGGCCTTGTGGCGTTGTGACCTCCAACAAAGGTCTATGGACGCCACCCAGCGGTTCTGCTGTAAGGTGAAATCGTAAACCTTTTGTGGACTTGCATTCTGATTCGGACGGTGATCGCCACCGCAGCGGGGTATAGTCTACGCGGGACTATTATATATGTATGCCTATACGAGCTCTGCGGCGAAAATATATGTTTGGCACCTAAGAGCATTTCAGACATCACGTCGTTTAAAATGATACCAATATCGTCGTTTTTGTCCGGCTGGAACTGGTCCGGAACTAGCTCTGAAAATTCATGCAACATCCACTCCGTTTTGTTCGCATGCATCCGGTGAATTTTAGTTAAGTCGGTATAATTCAATGCTACCATACTTTAGAGAACGGTGGCAGCACTTTCATTATCACGGATGCTGAGGGGAGACACGGTGTAACGTTTTTGAATGTTCCCCATCTGTGAGTGTTCCCCTAATATCGCCTGATGGAATAAGCTGCGACTTGACAATAGACGACGCACAGTGAAACGTGTCGATCTATCTGCCCGCGTTCCCCAAACAATAAGCGAAAACACAGACATACGGAGAGACTGGCAGATTTGGCAAATGTTCTCAAACCATCGTCCGAACCCGTCACTGTGATTCACGCCTCCGCAGGTTGAGTCATGTGGCCAACGACCTTATGAGCGTTCATTGGGCGAGAACGTGTTAAACATTTCTAAAGAACAAAATATAATCTCGTGCTTAGGGCTTACCATCTTGACAGATCAAGGCCTACGCCCTCTGACTACGCTCTCTTGAGTGAGCGGTGGTCGGAGTGATTGAACTTGTCAGGGCAAGATGAGGACTTGCCTGCGAGTAGAGTTTCTAACGACGGAGGAGAAAGTTGGTCAGGTTTTCTGCTTTTCGACGTCACTGGTCTCAATAATCTGTAGCGCCACAAAACGGGTAGATCGTGAGAAAGTGGTCGAACCAGGTCTGTATCTCTCGCCACCTTCACACAGTATATAGAACTAGACCGAGTTGGAAGCATTCACGAGGAATCAACGCTTCAAACGCTGATCAACTTGCTTCCTTTCTGTTCGTGCAGGCGGCGCCAAAGAATGGTGCAGGTCTGATCGAAAGTACCTTGTGTATGGGTTATATCAAAAATAGATCAGAGAGGAAAAATGAACAACTCGCATTTTAGGAATATCATGACTTCTTGGAATAAAACCTCTGTATCTATAAAACCGCTGGTCCAATTAGATTCAAATAAAAAGCATACTCTCTTATCTATTTTTCGTCATATGAATAACGACAAGTAAATGCTTTTACTTGAATTTTGCAATACAAATCCACTAGGCAATGCTGTAAAAATCTGAAGTAAAAACATTCGCTAGTCTTTATTCATCCTCTCTTTTCTATTTTTGATCATGTGACATGATCCATTGTCGCTGTATCACTATGTTGCGAGTGTCCGACGTAAAGTTGGGAATAAAGAATTCTTTCTGCTAAAATGCACTGAATTTTTATCTATCTCAGCTCATTTTACGCGAGCAAAAAATCCGCCATACCTACCATTCATAAAATGCTACGTTTTATCATTCGCAAATGCCGCATCTGGAATCGGAAACTCTATTTATCACAAATGTGTATTATCAGCCTCTAATGTGACGTTTCAACCATTAGACACCGGTAAACTATCATTACTGCTGAAAAAGAAATTGATCGATAGTTCTTTAATTGTTGAAATAAAACCTCCACTCAACAACGCCCTCTGCGGTCGAATATCCGCACGACGCTGGAACAATAATAGCGACGCTCTGATTCGTGCGTGAAATTTTGAAATCAGCCAATCGCAGGAGTTGTAGCATCGCAGGCGTGAGAGAAAACCCACGCGGAGCATCGCCAAGTTCCATCTCGGCCTACTCACTGTTTGTTTAGGAACACCTTTATAATCAGGTTTATATTTCGACCTATTAGACCAAGTTTGGAGTGAACGAAAGCTGAGGGGAGGAAGGATTTAATACATTTCGCCGTCACAATCTACCAGGAATTCAAAGGAAATCTTTAATTGGTATCGTTAACGACTGGATTGAATTTTCGGAAAAGACGGAAAGCAAACCAGTTGACGAACAGCCTCAGATCAGGTGATTACGACACGTTTATTTTTGCGGCAGTTTCCAGAGTTTAAAAAGGTAAGAACATTTCATAATCAACATCTTAACACTTTAATTCTTTAAGTAATTTGTCCATTAATTTCTGGTGTTTCACTTGATAAGTTCGGAATCATGACGAAATATAGTCAACAATTTGTTCATTTCTAAACAATTACTTAATATTTCTCAGTGTAAAAGTAACAAAGTTTTTTCAATGAAAGTTTAAATAAGTACATGATTCTGTAACTTATTAATTTTTTCATTCCGAACATGCAAACGATTTTGAATAAGTTTCGCTTCTCTTGCGAGGACAGAGACGTGCCAGTCATACATGTATGTGACAAATGAAACGAGTAACTTTCTAGAAAAGCGAGAAGTTAGCTGATAATGGTATTATTAACAAATCGGTTTCGGGTTACTCTTAGGAACCGAAGTGGTGAGAATGGCATCCAAAATGATAAAAGAGATTGTGCGCCAGAATTGATCATGTGATTCCATTCGACCAATCACGTCCAGCGATTCGTAATGGTTACGAAATCCGATACGCAACTGATTTACCTCGGGAAGGTGACAGAGGCCACGACTCGATTAGAAATGAATAATAGGCCTTCAGCGTTTTGAGAGCTGGGAGTCACTGTCAGCACATTTGTATCTTTTTGTATAGTATAAATCTAAGTCGTAATGTAGGAGGAAACCGGACGATGACAAATATTGCAAGGCTGTCACTCTCTTTTCTTCAAGTCCGATCAGGTATCGGACGATCAAATTCAGAAGCCAGACGTCTCCAAATTTTGCCCACGGTTCCAATTTCACCTGCTTTAAATTCGTCTCGTCCAATATCGCCTTTAATGCAGAATGTGCTTTTTGTCGTTGCACTTTTGATTCTAATATTGTTTTCATCTAACCCACGTGTTGCCATGTGGACCCTTCGGCTACTTTGAATTGGAAATATCAGTCCAAAAAGGGAACACTTCTCCCAATGATGATATTCGCAGAGATATTCGCATTCGTTCTTTTTTAAATCAACGCAAAAATCCGTGATCTGTTCAACATAATCCCCGAAACACCATATTCCAACTTTTTCCACATCTACACCACCTCTAGCTGTAAAACTGCGGCACTCCTCTGATCTCGGAAAGCGTTTCTAGCTGAACTTTCATATGCGATCTCTCCCGATACCCACAACGTGTGAGAGTTCACCAAACCCTGTCACTGATTGCATATCACATCGTCAACTCATGCATTCACCCGTGATGACATCTAAATCATGCCGCTCTCTATGCAACACGTGAAAAAAACGACTACAAATGATTTGTTTTGATCGAAAGCTGAAGATAGGAATCCATTTTTAGTGCAAGCTGAACCGACGATTCACCCTTTCAAGGGTCACAGTTGTCCTGGCCGGAGGTCGGACCCGTTTTTCATGTAATCGAGAAAATAGCTGTCTCTAATTCCTCTTCTTTAATATTGAATCAAAAGCTGAGCGTTAAATACGCATTATTAGCTCTACAATAAATAGGAAAGTCGTCTCCGAATATTTCGCAAATTTTCGACCCCAATCGGGGTCGATGTATGTAGAGGAGATCCCAGAGGTGGGATCTCTTCTACATAGCGCCTGAGGAAGACCCCGATTGGGGTCGAAAATGTGCGAAATATTCGGAGACGACTTTCCGATTTATTGTGTACTGTGTGTCGTTTTTGTGCTGTTTTTTGGATAACCATTATTAGTTCTATATAGGCAAATTCGGGCGAATTATGATAAAATCCCAGGAGGAAACCGGAGTACCCGGGAGTACCCAGAGAAAGCCTCAGCTCTCAAAAAGAGTCGCTCTCTCTCTAGAATGGGGTCCGACCGGGGATCGAACCTGATATCTCATTGGTGAAATGCGCCGATGTTTCCATTGGACCAACACTCTTTTATCCGACGGTGAAGATTTTCGTCCCGCAACCTCCGGTTTCCTCCTGCAGTAGGCCTATATTAAGTCGCCTTTTTGTATAAAGTAAAAAATGCCTTATTTGGTGTTCAACTCTCGATTCAAGACTTACGGACGATGGATTAAACGGAACTAATAGTTCACATCCATTTCCTGAATTATTCGAGACGAAATTGATCCTTCCGGTACAAATTTAGCTCATCATGCCCCACGCATGTACTCTTCAAATGTTACTTTTAGGAGTTCTGCTTCCAATTTGGGGAATTTAACAAAACACGCATCACTTTGTGCCCCGGATTTGTCGGATATATCACCTGCCAGTTCTTGCCTAATCTCTAAAGCGACTATTCAACACCCCATCCTTTACTGAGACAGCCTTTTCATGAAAAACAAATCCCTCGTGTTTTTCCAACTTTCCTACGTAATGCAGATAATCTTATAAATGAACGCTTTATCGTCTAAACGTCTTATTCCGTCTATCTGTAAATGATTCGTCGTCTTCAATGAATTGTTGGAGTCTAAATGCGGGGCTGTTTTCTTTCTCTAGAGCATCATTTAGACACTGAGTGTCTCCTAAACCCCTCCTAAACCCATCCATACTGATCTCAGTTTCTAGGTACATGTATTTATAACAAATGACTGTTCACTAGTTATAGAGAATAATTGACCCTCAGCAGCGGAGCCCATTCGGCTCGAGTCATTTTCCGAGCAAATTCGGACGCTGCCGAGTCATAAACTTAACACGTGCTCATTAGTGATTGGATAAACCTATCCAACCCGACGTTTGCCGAGGTCGGCGTTCGGAACACTTGCTCATCAGTGATTGGATGAACCTTCACTGCCGTCAGACCCGACGTTTGCCGAGGTCGGCGTTCGGAACACTTGCTCATCAGTGATTGGATAAACTTTCACTGTCATCAGACCCAACGTTTGCCGATGACGGCGTTCGGAACACTTTACCGCCACGATACCCGAAGTTTGCCGAGGTCGGTCTTCGGAAGTGCTCGTGTTACCAGTCCGACCAGAAACGACAACCTTTTGCCGTCACGCTTGATTTCACTCATCAGCGTGCGGCGGAAGGAGAAGGTTCGTTATGCTGTTTTGATCGTGGAAAACGTGGCTGTATATGAGAGGGCTGATTGCCCAGGACACTGACACATCAGGAACTATGAGTGCAATCGCACCAGTTCCGCTGAACAAGTTTAGCTGTATCTTGTCCTATTTGTCGGTATAGTACGTGCAAATTGCATCAAATAGAATCACAGTCCACCGGGTCACATTGGTAGTGTATCAACATACAGACCATGCTCACGGTAAAATTCACCGCCAATGAAATGTAGATTAATTTGTGATCAAATACCCCTCAATGCCTTTCTAATTACCTCAGCAAACACTATTTTATGGCCCCGTGGCCGATCATGCCTCCTACTAATTACATGAAATGACACTAACTTTGTCCACGGCGTGTTCCCTATGATATCGCACGAATGCTCATTGTCCTTTACCAATAAACCTTGAACATCAATTCATTCAAATAAAGCAAATTAGTTAATGTTCATTTGCATCATGTCTGTTCGGCTCCATCAAGTCAATTACAATACCTTGTTGCACAACGTGATTGGCTTTGCGACGTCTACGCAATAGCAGCCTTTTGCGATATCGATCACATGTTCTTGTGGTTAGGGGACCGTAGGTCCTTACACACTTAACTGACATCATCGTATGTTTTCCTATACGTTGTCAGTAAAGTGTGTAAGGACCTACGGTCCCCCAACCACAAAAATCTGCGACATCGATACGGCCACTATCGGCGCTGGGGTTACATCAATCGCCGAAACATGGTGCCACAATCGCATGATTTTGTTACGCCGTTACCTTTCTTCAGTTTGTCCGAATTCTGCCCCCGATTTGCTTAAGACCCAGAAAGCTTCTGACCTTTCGCTTTTCCTTCTTTATCACCAAAAATAGATAAGCGAGCGCTATCACCTAAGTTTCCAGTGGACAATACTTCTTACCACTTGAGGGCATACTGATTCCAGCTCCCATCCGGGTCCCTCCAAAACTGAGTTAGCATAATGAAGCAAGAACGAAGGTCCTCTCTTTGTGACTGCAAATGACATTTTTAATCTGAACATTATTCCAAACCAACGGCACAGAATCGTAAAAATATCTCTGTAAATTACAGAATAAGAAACAAATTCATTTCTGTCTTACTATTTTCTATCAAAGCTTTGATGCATGCGGACGCTAAACTCGTTATCGCTGAAGAAATAGTTACTGTATATAATTTTTTACCCCTGCCGAGGGAACCCGCTTTGGCAAAAGCAAAACACACATCCGTCGTCTTCTTTGAGACAAAGTGAAATTGACAAGAGGACTTCGTCGAAGAGAGGTTTTCAGCGTCGGTTGCTATTCATATAATCCAGTCGATTTCATCATCGCTGGTCAGATCGGTGCAGAAAGTATCCATTTGATCGGATTATATTGTGTTTCGATATCATAACAATCACTTAATATCCGTTACGAAGTGCGACGAAATAGTTCTTACATATGCCGCTGGGTGGCGGTTTGTTCTTATGCAAATTGTGGCATCGTCAGCCAATGGTAGTGACTGACACAATTATGTTGGGCAATCAGAGTCATTCATTGTATACTTCGTGTCTCACGGTTACTGACACAGAGTAAATCTCATTGGAGTAAATCTCGTTGGAGTGGTCAGCTGAGCGCCAGGCTTGCGGACCTCTAGTTGTTGATTGATGTTTTTTGTCAAAAGTAAACATCGCCAAAATCAAACAGAATCGATGAAGGGATTCGTAATGCCGATAGAAAGAAAGATTTAAAGTTATAGCTTTCATAATTGGTGGGAAAACCGTTTTGAAATTTTGAAATAGGCTGAGAACTGACGGAACGCAAAACTGAAAACCGTCGTGCGAGGAACTTCGAAAATGAGAAACACAAGGCCAGAAATCAGCGATAAATCACCAGGGAGCACTCCTCCTGAGGAATAAACCGCTTTGTCACCACGACGAACAGGATGAAGGCAACTGATAATCTTCTAACACATGATGCTGCAGGAATAAACGACGCCACTATTGGTGATTCTCAGACCGTGATTTCTCATTAAAAACCCTCAGAATGAAATTAACTAATGGCACTTTTTTATCAGATTAGCAAACGTTTCATTGAGAGTGACTGAATCGCGAGGAAATGAAAGCTTTCTGAGAGATTAGCGCCGTTGAGACTTTCGTTAATTTGTATTTAGATTTTGCTTTACTGCCTGCTGTGGCTGAGATTTACTGGACCTCCTTATTCGATGGCGATCACGATTTCTACTCGACTGACGTAGGCAAAAAATGATACACTCGGATTTCGTCCTAATAGCGAGTTCAACACTCACAGTACGATCGATTTCTTTCGTTGTGAACAAACGGAAAAATCATCATGCGACCAGAAAAGGGCCGTTTAGACGACAAGCCAAAAACCCAGATTCAGATTCGATCCGATCGACCCGCAGCGGGTCTCATTTGCGTTTAGACGAGATTTGAATGTGGTCGTATGTGGTCCAAATGAATGTGGATTCGGGACCGTTTTAAATCCACATTGGAACGCATAGGTAGCGTTTACACGAAGAGTTTTGAAACACAATCGGATTCGATCGGATCGCATGTGGATTTTTGCCTGTCGTCTAAACAGCCCTATATTGTAGGTCGGAGTTGTCAGCGAGTTGACCAATAGGTGTCACTACAGCCCAATTCAATGCATATAGCGGACCCATTCATTCTTGATCGAGCACAATCACGTGGATTTTCCTTTGTATTGGTCCGCTAGCACTTTGCTGCCATCTTTTGGCAATACGGGCGGCTGACTGCTCCTATGATGGCCATGAAATAACCCACAGCATTTTCCCGTCTGCAGTTACTGAGGCAGATTTCCCTGTCCTCTTCAGCAATACTTGACAAGTTTTGAACAGAGGAGAATGTTGAAACATAGAAATCAATGGCAGATCACTCTATTTACCTTCCTTCAAGCATATACCTACCAGAAACTGCCGCCATTGCGGAAGTTTTCGCATTGAAACCTACCTAATTGACTTACTTTGAATTATCTTACCATTGTTCATAGGAAATGACTGACACACTCAAGGATCCGATTTTAACTAAATGGAGGTTGTCAATGATTCTTCACCCTACACCTTTTGGCGAAATCTTAATCGACTATCCCCCGGGCCCCTCACGTTCTCCTTGAAGACGCCGAGGCGTTGTTTACAAGGTGTTCGAAGCCAAGGAAAGTAAACATCACCGGTTTGCGGAGACAAAGAAATGCCTCCGGTGGCTGCTGTCTTTATGTTTGAAATACAAAGGGAAGCCTTTGGGATGTACCCCAACGTTTTCTGCCGCCACGTACTTGTAACTTTCATCCACTGTTCCTGTGCCAACTAGCAAAATTCTTGAAAACGAACGGCCAGATTTGAAAGGGGAGGTTTTGCCCCCGCAGAAATTAGGAACCTAAAATATTCAAACTAACTACTTTTGCCACGTACTTGTAACTTTCACGTACCGTTCATCCGCCAACCAATAAAATTCTTTGAAAACGAACGGCTTGATTTTACAATGGACGTTTCGCCCCCGCATTTTGAAACAGGAGTACTAAAACCTAAAATAGCCAAACTTCAGAAAAAGTCGATTGGAAACGGAAGGAAGAAAGAAAGAAAGAAAGAAAGAGAGCAGGAAATTAACGCTCGATTAATAAAATTGATACGATGCACCAACGCATACCATCTTAATCGATAAGGAGCAAGATGGTGTAACGGGGCGAAATAAAAACCGATTAGGACCTATCTCTTTCAATTGCCGTGAGGAATTGAATTCCTTCATCAACAAAACGTTCAAAAAGATTTTTTTGTAAAATTTGCACCACATCCGAGCGTCACACTCTGACAAACCGCATGAACCGATCCTGGCGCACATATTACCCTTGTCGCTTTCAACAACGATGAAGTGCGGAGTCGGTGTTGTTATACTGACAGTAAGAGTTAAACGTAGTTGTCTTATACCCAAACCTCTCTACTATAAAGGGTCCTCACCTGAACCCTGTGTCACGGGCAAGAAGATCCTCCTCTTACCACTTAATTAAAACAAATAGCCAGGACTACATCCGGAGTTTGGGCATCGTAGCGGACATCTCTTCATTCATTATTGAACATAGCTGTAAATCAATTCTGTATTAAGTAGGAATCTTGGTCAGCCTGGTCAGCACCAGAGTCCCCTGGTACCACGCTCCACGCCGATCCTCCTGCAGTCAATTTATCAACAATATCAAGGAGGGTAAAGCAAATTTGTTTTGATGACCAACAGCGATGGGATGATAGGAGGTATTGTCGCTCCTGTCCCTGATGGGACCTCTTCCCCTAATCATAAAGCTAGCACGAATCTGGAGGCCAATAGGAGCAGGCTGGAAGGGCGAGGTAATAGGGAACACCTCGTCGATGGCAAGTCACCGGGAGTACGTTATATGCTCAAATTCCGTTGAGATTTGAGGAGGTTGTGGCCCTGTTTTCATCGTTGATACATTAGTTTGCCAATCTTGAGGGTCTGTATTTCTGGGAAAAGTGGCCTTCATTTTGACGGTGTTTAGACGGCCACACGACAGGTTACGAACATGGTATTACTTCGTAGCTATGCCTTCAATCACCATTTGACAAAGATATAGCATATGTTACATCACCAATACCACCCGCCATAAGCCGTAGGTGTCATCTCGTTTTGATTGTCTTTGTTGTCTACGTCAAAGCTGACGGCCTTGGGGTGATGAAAAGACAGTTTAATGGCAGGAACTGACGAAGACGTCAATAACAATAGGTTACCAATTCCCAAATACTCTCAAAGATAAGATCAATCGTATTATAGAGAACACCACATAAATTCTTGTGAATTAATCAGTGATAAAGGGCTATTCTTCGATTCGTCTCCTTTATGCCTCAAGGGAAAGGACTCAAACCATTTCCTATATGGCCTCAGGTCACTTTAATGCTGTGAAGCCCCGCAAGTGACGTCATCACTTCATAGGCGGCAGCACTGTCAGATTAACCAGTGGCGCCACCCGTGGCGGCGTTACTCATCTGGGGTATTCCTGCGTCTTGTGTACTTTTCTCCTCTCGTTCATGAGATTATAGTACATTACATCTAAACGCAGCGTGAATTTTTTCATTTCCCTGATGGCTCATTCGACTGATCAACCACTTTACCTCACCGCGACCACTGACTGCGAATCGCGCCAACTGACTCGTTAATCACAGATAGGGTCGGAAAAAACGGCCGGGAGGTGACGATATAAAACCTTGGACCGCGACAGCAATCAGCTACGATCGCGTTTGATAGGCTTCTGTGTAGTAGCCAGGGATTGGCTTATGGTGGCCAATTTCGAGGATTGTTCAATGCATGGTCATCGGACAAACCTTGGTCCGTCATGCTTAAAAAAACACAAGGTGGCCTATAGATGTCCACGAACCTGCTTTTTCCTGTCCTGCGAGTTGTCACCAACCCGTCATAGCTGTACGCCAAAAAAACCTCAAATCATAATCGGGGCAGAACAGGCCCTGCTGCTGCTGACAGCCATTAAACTAATAATAACATCTGACTCTGACTCTGTCGCACGGATCTGGAGGTAATTGATTCCTCCCACCTCCTCCTGGCAGAGGTATATTGATATTCATGCCGTGCATGACCATGATCTCAACTATCTCTTCACTTGGCGGGTATCTCCTGATATGAAGATCGCCCATCGGAATACCAGGAAGGAACATGACATTGTTGCATAAATTCTGTCCTTCTCTTGGTACTAAGGATTGCAAAGCAGTTGAAAATTCCGTTCACAAGTGGAAAACTTGAATGTTACGATGTGAAATTCTCCGCCTGCTGGGCATGAACACATCCGTGAACAAGGCAAGGAAATCTTAGTAATAATTGCCTGAAGACATCAGCGCCACCTTTGTGCTTAGGTTGATATAGACGTTTCGAAGGTGATGATAGTCACGTGAGGCACTGCGACCAATCAGGATCCCTGTGCAGAAAGCTCCTCCTCACGACAATAGTCGTAAAAGGAAGCACTACACAACGGCAGCGTTGACGGGTAGCGATCAAGGGAACTTAGTATACCCAGGCTTCAGTCAATTGGAGTGCACTGATGTACGGTACAATGTTTGTCATCAACTCAAGTAGCCTTCTCGAAGTCTTCTCTACCTCAATGAGGGATACAAAACAGCCTACGCCCTGTGCTGGACAGTCATGACTGAACCGAATGACACTTTTATCAAGGATGCTAGACGGGGATCGATCCCGGTTAAGGGTACTCACATTACCCAGCGTTGACACTCGCATTGGATGATTTCGTACCTGAACTGCTGAAGTGCACTGGTCATAAAACAGCGCGGATGCATCGGTCGCAGCCGGCACGTAATCTCCTCTTTCAAATAATCTAGGAAATCTTTAGGAATACATGTACATGTATATGAAATATTGCTAAATACATGTAACTGATGAATGTTATACTTCACATAGCTTTGGACTGATCTGAAGGCCAAAGCAGCCCGACAGGCATCACACTCCTTTCCATTCCGGTAGTTAACAATTTCGCCGTTTCACCGTGCCGTACTTTAGAACGACACCCTACGGGAACAGAAAAGGACAATTCCGCCCACTAGATTCACTGCACGTACTAAATTCACTGCTCACAACGTTCTGCCCTTTCAACCATGATGTTGTAACGAATCACGAGATACGTCATCGGGAGATCGTGCTCCAAGAACCTTTTAATGACTAATTTTATGCTCGATACTCGCGGCCTCAGGGTGCAGTTTGATCTTCTTGGATCTAATCACTTGAGTATATTATCGGATATCGGAAAACTATCTAGTGATCATTTTTTGCCTTTTTTAACAAGTTGATACCATTGAATTTCGTTAGACTTGTGGGCATACAAAATGCTGGTATCAAATTGAAATGAGATTTCTCCTTGATCGATTCGCCGAGGTTGAGCCTACGGTAGGAGGATCTTCGATCGGAGGTTTACGTTCGGAGGTATACCATGATATCAAAAGAGCAGAATTTCTGATCAAAGTTGAATTAAAAAGATATCGTTGGTACAGCTAGCAGTATCGACGATCTTCATCGTATCGTGTTTTTGTGGTTTCTTCAAAGAATACAACAGTGTTTTTTATTGCATCTGCTTCTATTTATCCATAAATTAACTTCTCCATCACCAGGTCGTGTCGGGAAGGACGAGGCGGGTAGCGATTGCCGATCAACAGCAAAAACCTCCTTTGCTAAGGCAGATTAAAGCGTAGTTCATACTTCGACGCAAAACCATCGGCGTTCGACGCGCGATCAAATCTGGACGTCGACTTCGATTCGTAGTCCAGCGTACGGCGACCCGTTATGAAATGACTCAAGTACTGTAATTACAGCCTCGCGATCGGACACCGACCAAATCGCATGACGGGGTCGGCGTCGAAAGCAAGATCGCGCATCGGTCGCCGGCGATGGTCGTGCGTCGAAGTATGAATTACGCTTAAAGCAAATATGATTGCAATTTCGGCCTTTCTGGTCGTATACAGTTTAACGCCCAAGAACTGTCAACATTTTTCCAACATTTGAACTAGGCTACATTCCTGAGCAACACATCTTTTTTGAGGATGGTGCAATTTATTTCCCATTGGAGCAGGTATTCTTTTCGACGGGCTTAAAACGAGGCATCCATTACAAACTCCGGCTGAGCGAGAAGGCAAATAACCATTCCAACGACGAAGACAATCTACCAAAGGCGAACAAAATGTGAAAAACATGTCCTTTTCACTATCGGTAAAATGTACTTTCTAAAATAGGCGATGCTAAACAAATAAAAAGTCTGATTTCTCTGGGGATGGGAAGGAAGCGAAACCGATCAAACCTGAGCGTATTATTACCTCAGATAATTGTTGAACCCCACGCTTAATCTTGACATTATCATTTTTATTTAAAAGAAGAGTTGGTCGCCCTCTTGAGAAATGAACAATGAGGGAAACAGAAACTGGTTAAAAAATAATGTACTTGTAGGATCGATGGCGTGCAAAGAAAGGTCAGAAATTGAGGAAGTAAACGTCGTCGGATTGTGGTTTTTTGCCCCACGAAGCGGTGACATGAGCCCACTTTGAATAAGACCACGGATCTATTCCTGTTCCCGTAGACAAGAACGAAGACATGGTATTGTCTGTGCTCTCCTGCTGGTTTTAGTCGTCATGTACTCCCACGTGTACCCAGTATTTCTACCCCTTCCGCGACAAACAAAGAGGCTACAACGGCCAATCATCTTTTTCTTCTCATCCCTAAAATCGACGGACCACTGTTGGCATTTGCTCATTGACCTATACATGTACAAAAAGCCGTACTCGATTTTGACGAAGATCGGTTGATGTATCAACTGTCATGACGGCACCATAAGAACAAACTTCGACAATGATGAGCTGAGGGCTGGAGACGAGATATTTGAGACTGATCGCTAGAAGGCGACCCTTGATGGCGAGTCAGAATAATAGCATAAAGAACAACGTTATTCCCATTTCGCCCTTTCCCAATTCGCCCCAATATACATGTATACAAACTCAGAACTAACTGTAACCCTAAGCAAAACCCTAGGAGAGCGAAATGGAACGACACCAATGTGTAAATAGATCCAAATCAGTCCCTCACAAGAACTACCCACATCTTTCAAGTATAGTGAAATTATAACATATAAACTCGAGTCGTGTAAGGCCGTGATATGCCAGACATTGATTGACCAGTATCTCAGACAGTCCCTCTGTCATCGCATGCACGTTTTCATCATTTTTCACCATCAATGGCAAGCAGACGGCGTCATCGTGAACAAGGATAACCAAGAGGGATTCCACCATCTGTTCGGCGCCTGTTCCTCTGGGTGAGAGCTGAGGCCAGTGGCCCTATTGCCAAAATGGTAACGAAATGCCCATCCCGAAAATTTACACTAGCCATCAACTACATTACCATTCGCCTTCGTTGTTTTCGTTGTGGATACTGAAGGCTAAAGAAGACGAGATGGGAGAATGTCAATGAGAACTTAAATATGACTCTGACAAGGTACACAAGTTGTGGACACGAACGTCATGGGCGCGGCAAAACTGTGAATCCAAATCAATGTTGGAATCTGCCGAAGGGTTTGCAAGTATTTTTTAAGGATGATGAAAATACCATCAGAATAATACCTGGAAAGGAAACCATGTTTAGCTGAGCAAAAAAAATATCCGTGGCCTCTGATAACAGAATGCTAGTGGCTATGTATTTGGTGTGTATAACACCTTTCTTATTGACTGCTTGAAAAACGAGCCTTGGGGCGGGGTGGTGGTGATTGAACAATGGAGAGCAGGGGATGATAGTTTATAAAAGTTGGGTGTGCTCAAATTAGTTTAGCTAAATTGTTATTTGAATGATAATCGTTAAAAATTATTGGCAATCAAGTTAAAGTAAAATTTCATTTGTCGATATATAACGACGAAACTGTTTGTGCCTGAAGTCACCGCCTTCTTATATTAAGTCTGTATTTCAATATCCATGACTTCGGTGGTAGATGAGACACTTAAAAACTTTTCAAGGAGACTGTGATACCACATCCCTCAGTCACTGAATGACGAAGCCTCTCTACAAAAGAATGGAAAAGAAGATTGATTAGGTACATGTATACACAGAAGAAACTGACAAAGTCTCTAGGCGAACGAGTAGAGAGGACATTTTGACTCCATACGCTTTCAGATCCATTCAGACAATGACAGACAGAATATGACGGTCGGCTGCAAAATGTTCGTCAGCCACATCAATAGGAGCAGTCAGCCGCGCATATTGCCAACAGATGGCAGCAAAGTCCTAGCGGACCAATGTACAGGAAAATCTACGTGATTGCTGCTCGATCAATAATGACTGGGTCCGCTATATGCATTGAATTGGGCCGTAGTGACACCTATNGCCTTTAAGAAACCTGTCTGATATGATTCCCCACCCCAAAAGTATATTTCATCTCTGCACCAGAAAACGCTATGTGTTTTTGAAATAAACATTTAACGCTACCGGTACCAAAGAAAACACTGTCAACGCATGGTGTAATGAAAAAAACAGTAAGTGTTTCATTATAAAACCGATGTGAATGCGCATGCGCCGAGCAGACAAACACGTCCGGTGTTTTTAATTAAAACACTGCATCTGTTGCATTTTGGAACATGTGTTTAAATCTCAAACACCAACTGTTTAACACAGTGATTTTCCCCCCAAAAACATATTTTTTATTTCATCTGTGCACTATGTGTTTTGGAAATAAACATTTAACGCTACCAAAGAAAACACTGTCAACACATGGTGTAATGAAAAAAAACAGAACGTGTTTCATTATAAAACCCGTTAAGTGTTGTCTGGGTTTACAGTGTAGGTGTGATGGGAACAGGTCGTTTAATCTGCAGCCATTTACCATTCAAATACAAGGGATTCCACCTTAACATCGAGTCGAGCCATTTCCGAGGTTTACAAACCGGGCCAACCACCAAATAATGGCTTTCAACTCGGTGCACTTAACCACCGGAAGTGGACTCTAACTAAATGTGGGGAACGGAAGTGCGTCATGTAGCGAGGGAAGAGACATCGTGCACCACTCAGAGGTGGAATAGAGGCAATTCACTCGGCATACAAACAACTTTGGGTGTAAAAGTCTCTGTACACCAGCAACATTTTTGCAACATTCAGCGTAACAACACCTTGTTGGACAAACGTTGCCAACGAGGCCTGTCGAGTGCCAAATCGTGGGACGTGTATTCTCTGTGTTAAGATATAAGACTGACCCTATCCATGACCTTTCTCATCAGCCAATCATTCTACTCCTTAGTGAGTAACAGATCTTCTGATTGGTTCCCACGATTAGGCACTCGCCAGTGGTGCAACTGTGTACAAGGGAAAAGAATTTTCCAACATGCTGATGTATTCCGTTGACCTGTGTAGGCTACGTACAGGGTCAAAAGACCGTATATTGCTCAGGAATGCTATTTAAAATGCTGGGAAAATGTTGTCAGTGTACACGCAGCTTTTCAGAACCTTCATTCAAACACCATCAGAGTAACTTACAAGGAATTAAAACCGATTCCATTCTCGCCATCACCGACACTTTAAGAACGGATGTATCGCTCTGATCAATCAATGTTAAGAAAGACGTCTGCGGCATCAACAGATCCAACAAACCCGTCTCTAATCTAATTAGATCTCATCATCTCCATCAAAAAATAGTTTTACAACAAAATCTAATTAAAGTTTGGAATACCCGAGCTTCTGGAAGACAACTAGGCGCCGTGTGAGGAAAGGAAAGTACTGGCAACGTAAAGAACTCGGGAGGTGTTTCCAGTTGCGAATGAGCCTAGTTTTTACCCAATGGAATCACGACATCTTGTTTCCACAGCAAACAGAGAAACGAAGTATGTACATGCAGGCCGAATATTCGGTACTTCTCCATCGAACTTGTTCGTTGCGACCAAGGCTGCATGATCTGTCACATTTAACAGGTCGCGGCAGGAGACTAGCGAAGCGGTTCTCCGTGTTGGATTGATCATCGATCGATTCTACACAGTAGGCGTTAGCGCTCAGGTTAATGAACCGACCTCTTAGATGTAAAACTACAGTATAATCGATCGCTCGTATTCAAGATACGTAGAACAGAACGTGTATATTTAGAAGACATCTTCATCTGACGATATTCACTTGTCACCTTCACCGCTAAGTGTCTTCGCATAGCAAAGATAAGAGCCTGTAGGTCGAATCGTGTCAAAGTGGCCTAGTCAAGGAATGGGACCCGGGGGTTGTCTATGATTGTTATGCTTTCAAAACGCATTGCACTCTCAGAAATACATGTATGTATTATACATGTACATGTCTGTATGTACATCAGTAATAAAACGTTTGGTGTATAGCTACCTAATTACGTCACGCCGACCCCCTCGGAAACAATTGCAAGGTAAGCTGAAGTTGGTTGGACAGGAATCAAAGCTTACTTTCGTTAGAATTGTTGTCAGTTATATCTATTACGTGACGAAAGTATCCGAGACCGGGAATCGAACCCAAAACCACAGATGTGACAGGCGCCATTTTCCCACTACGCCTCTTTGACATCCAAGCGGTCGAAAAGGTTACTGGTAGAGTACATTGGGTAAAGTGACCACTGAATGAATCATTACAAATGTTTGTTCTGTCAATAAACAGAGACTGGGTTACCCTACGTCATTCCTGCCAGTTCGGTCAGCTAAAAAGATGACATTAGGTGCTAGAGTCACGTTTGCGCTGTCAACATAGCCTCAGTAATTCGACACTTAACGGTTACATCGGTAAGAAATTTACAAATATCTGGTGAAGAAACACGGGCTTTGGCGCCTGCTGATCGACGAAGATCCAAGACGCTCAGTACTGGTGGCAACTGCTGTGCCTTCGTGTGGTTTGGTCTCAAAGCAGCCGTGAAGGGATTCAGTGTCGGCAAGAGGGGATTAAGGAAACCAATCACCCCTGATGAAATTCTTCAAATAATCTCTTTTGTTTTCCGGACACTCCCAAAGAAGTTTTTTACGACGACACTGGCAGAGGGGAACAACTACAGATGTTACACCGGGAACCAAATGAGACAAACCACGCGTACATTCATTACGCAAACAAATAAGAAGCACAAACGTTACAAAAAATCGTATACGTTCAGAAAGTAGGGCCTTGGGTTATGATTTTAATGATGCCGGTATAACCATTTGTAAGATCGAGAAATAGCATAAACTCGTGCCGTCTGCACTGAAGATTGTTACAAAAAAATGGTACCTAGTTCATTGCGCGAGTATTTTTTGATCAATCAACTGAATCATGGTTTTTACAAAACGAGATACGAAATTAGATTTGTCCTATTCGAATTAGGGGTAGCAATGATATTATCAGTTCCATTTCATTTTCTTTTCTTGGCGATGCGACGAATCCCACGTCTGTATACATCGGAGATCTACGTGGGAGTTTTATCCATGAGGTCCCGGATGTCGCCATAACACGTGATCAAAATCCGACCAATCTCATTCCAGCTGTGGTGTTTACAAAAAGGACACTGTAACGTGGCCTTTTTCAATCATGCATAATGACGTTAACAACATGTCGCGAATCAACGACACCATCACGTCCCATTGATCTCAAAATGTTTGCTGATGAATCCTGTGGAACCAGTTCAAAGCGACCTGCCGTCGACGGGAACATCCAGCCCCGGGCTGGGAGCGCTGCATGAACTGACAGAGTACGACTCGGTTACAGCACTCTTTGACAAATCACAACTTGTCTGCCTCAATTTTTTATTCCAATTTCATCGCTACAACGATTTCAACCTGATATCGTTTTTGACATCTAGTTAATCACAATGAGCACACAGTATATTAGGGTATCACATGAAATTAAACGAAATGAACATTGAAAACTAGGTCAAAATGGCAAACTTTGAGGGTATAAGTAAAAGGCCCAAGAGGGGGATCAAATTCGAACTGTGACAACTTTAGAGACGGCTTGTGTCGATGAAACCAGCCATATCAATGATGGATTCGCAGTGGGAGTGTCCGACCTCAGGTAGACTTGGCTGTCATTAGTTCCTCTCAATCTCCCATCTCTTCCTTTGTGGGGAGTGCCCCACCTTGTAGGAAAACTAGGCCACCATTATTTCTTTCCCCATCTCCCGTTTCTTTATTTTCTCCGCTTCATCAGGCATTTCCTTTGATGGTGCCTGTTTCTGGTTCATCCGAGCGTTGTTCAGGCAATTAAGTCCCAATATATTGAACATACAACCACTTTCATGTTTCATAGATGAGATCTAACGCAAAAATGGTTCAATTTTTGCCTTCTCGCACAAATAATAACACAGCATGATGGAAAGGGATGCCCCGGGGCCGATGTATATTACATGTTTTTTTTCTGCAGAACAATGAAGCGAAGTGAAATTAGCTAGGCTGCTCAGACCCCGAAACGTACCTCCCAGGGATTCGCTCCTTATTTTTTGTCCCAACAGAAGTAAAAAGTCACCCATGACCTCGGTAGTATAGGGTCACACACCTTTCAGAAGGAACCAAAATAGGTACATGTAGGAGGAGGCCTATTGTCACAATCTTATTTTCGACGACAGGAATACTGTTGAGCATTGTTCGTCAACACTGTTGATTGGCTGATTTCGTGCGACAGCAGCAAAGAGTCAACCGCTGATCCGCTTTAAACTGTAACGTCCAATGGGGATCCTAGCCGACTTTTTCAATAGGTGTCACTAGTGGTTAAAACTACTGAAATGGAACTGACATCCCGGTCCTGATCAATTTCCCACACAAAAGGCGTCCATTGTATTAGGATCGGGTTTCGGTGTGCTGCCCTCTGTTGAGCTAGGATCCCCATTGGTTGATCAGATGTGACGTGTTTGTGCAACCTGGTGTTACAGTAAGTAATGCCCCCCCCCCCGCGAAACGTGCCCAAACCCAAAATCCTTCACATCGCCAAACAAAGCACGATCCGTCGGCATCGTGGTGGCATGAACTTATTCTCTCCGTAAGTATTCTCCTCGCAAGTCAATAACCAACGGTAAAATCACGTAAACAGGTGCCAAACTCAAATGTCACATTGAAGTCCGGCTGCGCGAGACTACGTTTGACCCTGAGTTAAAATCTTCATCCATCAGTCTTTGAAACAACCGGCAGTAACTCGCGCGGAGGTGGAAATAAACGACCTTGATGTTTAACCTTGCCGCGAGAGGAAATCTGATTTAGACAATAGCAAGTGATGGATGAGAAACAGCGGATGCTGAGTCCGTTATGTCTGTTCTCAGCTTCTTGTTTCTCTTGTCAATTGTATCTAATCACCGGAAAGCTAGAGGGGTGCAGTGGGAATAATGGGGACTCCTTGAATATTGTGGGTACGATTCCCAGTCGGCAACATTCTATTCGTGTCCATAAGTTGTACGCGTGTTACACCTCTTACATTTTCAATTTTCGACCCTTTTATGGGACGTATTTTTTTTAAAAACAACTTGTTGCGCTATCCCCCCCCGTGAATTAGTTGAATTTCGATACTACCAGTGACGGTGGCCATGCAGCCCTCCCTCGTGTCATCAGAGTTTGATACAATAATTACTTCACATAAGCCCATCATGCATTGAAGGTCATCTTCTGATAAAGACATTTTCTTTCAATATTCCCCTTCCCTTTGATCTTTAATAGATTTAGGTAAGAATGAAATTTAGTCTTTTGTGGTAAGTAAGTCCTTAATTGAAGGGTAAAGGGTATTGTTCATAAAAACCCATATGGGAAATAAGGACGGTTCAACACGGTGCATTATCTTCAAGAGACTCTTCGCACCGTGGTTAAGAGTAATGCACAACCAATGTATATTACGAAAATACACATGTACTTTGAATGATGTTGATGAACACGAGCGAGTGACGTTTTTTTTTACCAAAAATGGCAGTTTCTGTAAAAAAGCTATCTCTATAATGTATGTCAAATTCCGTTTTGATGGACCGCTGGAATTCCCTTTTACCTCAGAAGCTCAGAGTTATGTGACATTTTAAAGATGAGATAAAGCATAAAGGATACAATTGGAACCCGAGCTCTGTCTCCTCACGACATGCGGCCATTGCCCCAGCAACGTCTCGTCCGCCAGCAAAAAAGAAAAACGCAAAAATAGGTGGTTACATGGTAGACAATTGCCGTCTGCTCCCTGTCGCGCCAGACAGAAAAAGCTGCCGGAAAGTGAAAGAAACGTGTTTGTGATAAAAAGGGATGAGGCACAGTCGTAAAAAACCATGGCAAAGTACGCCATTAAGGCGTGACGTAAGCAGAAGGTGCGGTATAACGTCAGTTTTCATATCTACCGCTAGGAGGCGTTTGGAAATCATGGCAGAGTATAAAGCGCGACCAGCAGTAGATACGCTCCGGTCACATGACATACCGGCGTGACGTAAGCAGGAGTTAGCCTATACTTCCCGCCACTAGGGCGCGCTATCGGACCTAAGATGATTCAATGCAGATTGGTCCCCAGTCATTATTTTTCACCTTGTACGTTTTTTTTCACTCGTTAGTATCAATTTCTTGGAAATTTTATTAGCTTGGCAAGATATCAAGACAAGCAGATTATTCAGCCTTAACGGATATTTTCTTTAGCCGCAGATACGCATCTTCTTGTCATGCTCAAGCAAACGAGCGAAAGCGCAAATAAGTAAGATCACTGTACCGTCATCATCATCCGAGCGTTCACCCCACGCAACATGTAACAAAATAATTTGAATTCAATTAGATTAAGTTCGTCTCCATAAACGTGAACGATCTGGCTGGAGGCATGCTAGCATCCGTTTGTACTCGATCACTGTCTGATCTGTATATCCTTCTCCAGGGTGAGATGTACATAACTATGTGATTCAATAACATCGTCAGAGGATAGAAGGGATTTAGTGCAAGACATGGTTAATTCCGGAGCTGAGTGGTTAAATCTTTTCCAAGAATAAACTTTTTCAAGTAATGAGAAGGCGAGATGCAAGTGGCAGCCCATGTCGCGTCGGTATGACGTAACGTAATGCCATAAAGGAATTCCTTCATGATAATACATTGTACTTTTTTAGAGTATACATGTATTAGTATTGTTATTCACTCAGTATTTTGTATTGAATACATCTAATAGGCTGAATTAAGTTACCTTGAGCCACCCAGGCTACCCCACGATATGACCCTGTATCTTCAGGGCCAAAAACGCCATGATACATCCGCCCTTTTTGTATATACTCGATCGTGTAAACAAGTTTTCAATCAAACAACCTAGTGATGTACATGTACATTCTTCATGTAATGTACGTAGATGGTCATAGCGAGTCACGCCAGAACTTGCGTGATAACAAAGTGGCAGGCTTTTAGCCCAAGTGTGGACGGGTGAGATTATGAACGATATTGAAGAAGAACAAGCAGGATTTGGGGGATGACAGGACGTCTCGGTGGTTATCATCATACTGAAATTAATACGATGAGCGTGGGAAGGCGATAATCCCTGGATTAATGGCTATATGATGAAAATATCGCCAGCAACGCGTCACACTTGAGGTCACAACTATTGCGGCCATTACACGTAATTAACAGCATGCGCGTGGAAAAAATCTTGTTGCTGAAATCAATGGATGAAATGTGTT
>NMRB01000074.1:240030-252437 GCA_002633025.1 Notospermus geniculatus
TACGAATCGGGCACGACTATTCGTAAGTGAGTCGGTACCTTATTCGTACAATTCTTACACGATTCTTTGAATTCGTACTTGTTTCTTAACCCATTCTTGACATTCGGCATATTTTTCAAGCCGATACCCACGAATGTGGACAATTTCGGATTCGGGGCGATTCGGGACATTCGTAGCGATAGTGAAAGCCAGGCATTCAATCGTCGCTAAACGTGGTCGAAGGCCAAACTGTACACACGACGAGTCGTGGTCGCACAATCGATGACCTCCGGCTCGATTCAATTCCTGAAATCAAAGCTTCTCTCAAGGTTCTATCGTTCATAAAAAGAGATTTACCCTGACGTATAACCTTTTCCATGGGAGAGGCGATCACGGACAAGCTACAGCAACCCATAGATCAGTTTACTATTACCAATTCTGTTTAAACATCATTGATGTACCTTTGAGAATGAAGAACCAATGGAATCTAACTCGTGTTTGTTTTCAATTTCTTCGTCTGCTTCGCCACAATTACCACTCGGCATTCGCCAACCCCGGGATCGATATTGCCTGATGTTAGGGATATCGCTACGCGGACTTGATCTCTGAAGAGTTGATTTAGTTTCGAAGCCTTGATCAAAGATTTAAGGAGTGGGAGTTTGCAATCTGTAAAGAAAGGTTGAGCAGACGTTTTTGCCCTGTGGGAGGATGAAATAGATGATACATATACATATGGATATGAAATTTGTTTAAAGTACCAAATTGGGGTTCCAAGACGCTGCCGATCGACCAATAATCATCTGTTGGCGAACAGAGGAACGGATCGGTGAACGAGACATCTTGTAAAAAGGTTACCATCAATAATGTGGGCGTCGGGAGCACACCAGGCGGTATCGCAAGCGATCTGATCGCCACCGAGCAAAATCGGCTCTTGGCGCCAGGTGTGCGCTGGACAGCGTGGAATCTTCCCGCCAGCGATGATCGCCCAATATCAAACATGCCAAACCTGATGTCGCCGAGTCTGAGATATCGGCTCACTTTAGTCGCGTAGGCGTCAAGCATTTCCCAGGCAATGTGGCGGAACACTCAGCAAGAAACACTGACAAACGTTACACCGGTGCCGAACCAAGGGCCTCAGCGGTGGCAGCCACCATCAGTTTTCCACTACACCATGCCAACACCGAAACATTCCATTCGTTTCAATTGATATTCAATCAGTCGTTCGGCGATGGAAAAAAGTTCCGCTATTTGTTTCTGATGAGCTGAAGAAAACACTCACTGAGTACGATCATGATCGTGATTGCATGACGGAAGCAGATGGTGTATATAAAGCGATGAGGTGGACGATTACTGCCCTGTGCCATCAATCCTAGGACGGTGATGACAACATAACGGCTCCTCTGGGAAAGCTTAAAGGTGTTAGAAATGAGACACTCCTACGATTAATGGGAAACCAAGGTCGTGTGTATTCAGGACGCATGGATTTAATGTGAAGAAGGGGGTTTTCGAATCAAATGAAATAGAGTGATGCGGCCATTTCAATTTAGTTTACGTCTCTCCACTGAGACGACAAATTTGAAAAAATAAAGATGGCTGAAGCGGGTGATCCACTGTCGCGATTTGGGCTTGAGACGGGGTTGGGGTCCCTTGCGATCGCCTTATATGGCAATCGGAAGTCCTTATATGGTAACCGCAAGGGAACGCAACCGCGTCTCAAGCCAAAATCGCGACAGTGGATCACCCGCTTAAGACGTTCAAGGGACCGGTAGTTGAAAGGTAATGTTGGGATTATCTTGGCGTTAAAAAGAAAGAAAGTTCAAGGGACCGGTAGTTGAAAGCTAATGTTGGCATCATCTTGGCGTTAAAAAGAAAGAACGTTCAATGGACCGGTAGTTTAAAGCTAATGTTGGCATCATCTTGGCGTTAAAAAGAAAGAACGTTCAAGGGACCGGTAGTTTAAAGCTAATATTGGCATCATCTTGGCGTTAAAAAGAAAGAACGTTCAAGGGACCGGTAGTTTAAAGCTAATGTCGGCATCATCTTGGCGTTAAAAAGAAAGAACGTTCAAAGGACCGGTATTTGAAAGTAAATTGTAATGTTGGTATCGTCTTGCCGTTAAAAAGAAGAGCGTTTAAGGGACCGGTTTTTCAAAGCTGTAATTTTGGCGTTATCTTTGTTTTGACTTCATTTTGGCGATATCTCTCTCAGTCGGCCTTTGCACTGAACACCAAGATAAATGAGGGCTAAGTTAAAGAATGTTACATCGCTGGGTGGAGTTGCTCATTTACTTCGCTAATTCTTCACTTGCTTCGAAATATCGTTCAATTCCGAACTAATTTTGGCGTGACATTACGACGCCAAACTTGTCGAAGGCTGCATCCCTCACGGGAATATCGTTTAGTGTTGGAAAACATCCATGATAAGCCGTACTTTAACATCAAAGCAGACTTCTTCCATACAAATATCGACCAACTCCCCAAGATATCATTTCACACGTTGCTGACGTATAATTGGCATCCTATTTCACCGCATATAACTGACCAAAGTACATTTTTTATCCAGAAGGAGATTATAATTGGCTACACCGCTAAGCATCAACACCGATTTAGCCAATCAATAAATCAATTGTTCTTTGCTGCGGTATTAAACAAGTCGGTTGCTAAGGTCATGCACGCAATGATCGCGGGTTATGACCTCTTTCAAAGTCGTTCACACCTCGTTGCGTCATTATAGTAACAATTTCTCCCGCTCAGGACCACCCGTGGCGTATTTTCTGCTGCGTATATTGAACGTCAGTGGCATGCTGCAATGAAGTACCGGTAGCTGTCTCTTCGACTATTGTCCCGAAAGCACAAATTTTGAGGAGCATTCATTGCCATTTCTTTAGGCAAGGGACCAAGCCCAATGAGGGTTCATGCCAGATTTCTGTCACGCTTTTCATAGTAAATCATCCCTTGTCCCGGACATTGCCAAGAGGTCTGGGCGCCATGGATATCTTTGCTATGTGCTCTTATCCTTGGCTACCGTTTATTTCCGACAGACGCTCGGATCTCGATCTCCTTGTACACTCGTCCCCAGTGGCGTCGAGCTTATAGTTATATGCTCTCAACCACTGGCACAGATGGGGCCTAATCATGTTTCTGAACGCTAGATGGCGCAAACTGTCATCAACCAATCAGGAACCAGTATTTCACGCAACTAGGGGAAAACATGAAACATTTTCTTATTGACTGATCGCTCATTGGCTGGTTGAACGAGCGCGTTCGTCAACAACTGGTACTGACATCTAGTGTTCAGAAACGGACTTTGGCACCAAGTGTTTCAGTGGTTGAGGGTGACAGCTTTGAGCGGAGGCCGATACCACTGAATTATTGAGTGTAGAGTCCTTGCTGAGAAAGACGTTGGGCTGTGCTGAGATCGTCAGAATGATCACGCGAGTCTGACAGCGCGGCTGAGAAAAACGTTGGGCGCGTTTTTTGAGTTCGTAAGCACTCCAGTTGTCTTTGCGACTACAGCGCCGCCCAACGTCAGCACTAACGACTTTCAAACTACTCAAGATTATGAGTTGCGACTTCTTTATTTATAACGTCTTTATGTGCTGATATTACCGGCATTTTAAACACGGTCCACTTCATACATTATGTCATTTCAAATGGTTAGCATTCCCCTGCTATTAACCTTTAAACGTAAGATATAAAGCGATGCAAATAGCTGCAGATTTTTCACGTTTATAGCTTCCATTAGCTGTGTTGCTTCCTCAAGCAATCTGAGAAGCGAGCCATCGCAGAATGAGCGAGGTGGTGGAACTTCTCAACATACAAATGTTTGTCTTGACTAGGGAGAATTCGAAGGCTTCGGGGGAAAGTTCCCATCCTGCTTATTAACCACGCAAAAGTAAGACGTATGCCACATTTTCATCGGTCATTTCTTCAACGCTAAGTCAACCAATCTTAAGGCACTTACACATTGTAAATAAATTTCACAATTTCTTTTATTGTACAATTTCTGCGTCGTTGCCGCCACTCCTGCAATATCTAACAATAGGTATTCACATTACCCTTTAAAATAAAATCAATGCACTTAATCCGTTTTAGGCTCTAATCCCCAGGCTTGGAGATTTCAGAAACTTTCCATGAAGTTACTTAACAACTGTGAAAGTTATTGCAAAGTTTTTCTCGTGGGATTGAAGTCAGGGATATGTACCAGCTTTTTCGGTATATATTATGCATTTAATGGATTTAGCGCACTCAGTAAGTAATACAGAAAGAAACTGCTATTAAGAGGAAAAGGGGCGACGCCCTCTCCCGCGGGAAGTCATTCTGGAATCATAAACTGCGCAAAACATTCACAGTTACCAGTGTTATTAAAGCATAATGATTGACAAATAGCATGCAATCGTCGATATTTTTTTCTAGCGGCTATTTAAACCAACTATCAAATCGAAATTGGCCCAGTAATTACGCCCTCGCATGTGATTTAAAAACATGAGCCACTTTACCATGACATTTGGGAAAAGTTCAGAAAACAGATGAAAAATTTGAAGCAAGAGTTTGCCGATATCGGGCTTTCAGAAAAGCCAATATCGCTGTTAATCATATTAGAGACTAGTATTCTAAAAACACACCCATCTCCCGCTAAACCTAGAAACAATTGCATAGCATGCCGTCTCCCTGTTAAGAATGGTCCAGGCGAAAAAAATTGGGGTTTTTATCGCTGCCCCCCCCCCCCGGACACTTTCTTTCAGAAACACCGTTTATAAGCAAATCCATCCGCCCAAGTCTTCTGTACATAACAGCGTTGACAAGGGCGTGACCTATTGTCCCCGTTCGCCTTACCAATAGTTCGTAAACCCTTTTTTCTCTTTTTTCAATTCGCTGACACTGTTAGCTCAAGACTGCTACAGGGTAGGCGGAGGTGCGGAAGATAAACGTGGAAACTGAATACCATCTAAGAGAAGCAGGAAGCTGACCTCGTAGCTGTAATTTTTCACCAATTTTCACCAATCTATTCACTTAACCAATTTCTAAAGAGATCATTTCCTGTTTTAGAAAAACATTCGGCGCTCGAGTCAGAGTTGCCGTAATCGCCGTTTAACTTTGGTTTGCAAGCCTTCAGGGGCAAATGAACGTCACACCTGTTTTCAGTGTCCCTGGTTCTTTGAAGTCGATTAACGATTTCTACCTGTTATCCCGCTGCCCGATGAATACCTCAGTGCTTTGATTGCTAGACACCATTGGGTATGTGACTTAACGAACCAAAACAACCTGAATAATGAAAAGGCAGATTCAAATTACATGTGGAAACGTCAAAGACGTGTAAAGATTTTTGACGCTGGGAGTAAACTCAATCCATGGTGATAGTCTGGCGAACTAAAGAAAGTCGACTGAAGGCCTGTCTACACCATCAACATTTCCAAAACATTTCAACAACATCCAGCTGCAACTTTCAAAACACCGTTGTTTTCGGTTTGTTGCACAGTGTGGACGGAGCTGCAACTTTGCAAAACATTTTGATAGCATGTTTTCATAATGTTGCAGAGTGTAGACCAACCCGAAACAGCCGCAACATTTCCAAAACAGTTTTCAAATGTTTTGTCGCAAAAATGTTTTGAAGATGTTGATGGTGCAGACAGGCCTTTAGCTATCACATAAAACAATCGGCACGACTAGAAGTCGAACCCGCAACCACAGAGACGTCAAACGTTCTAACAGTCCGTTTCCTTTTTACGTCATCCTGCATCGTTATCTATTGTTCCTGGATGAGCATTTCATTAGTCACGCATTGTGTAAACCATTGTTTAAAACAATGGATGGCCATTGCCTATTGAAATGGATCCCTTTAACCTCCCCGGTACGTGAAACCCATCGACAAAGGACGTCGATTACCCGATTAAATATCTTGAGCGGATTATGACAACAAAGTAATAAAGAAGTAAATTTATCTTTCGGGCTTTGTAAACTGCAATAGATTACCAATATGGAGGCGATACAAATCCTTGAAGTTCAAAAACGTGAATTGGATATAAAATTCAGTAAAAGTACAGATTATTCATTATTTTTCCTTCCCAAAGAATCCGGTTTGGTTTGATAACTACCCACCCATGGTCTCAAATGACACCTTACTACCCGGACAGGATCAACCCGCTGAATATTACCTGAGGTATGAAATGAACGTATATCGTTTCGAGGTTCCGATATATCCCCACCTGGACTATGAATAAGAGAAGGCGTGAATTAGACATTAGAATATAAATGACCACTCATCAGGATACTTCTACCGCCGTCTCGTCTCACTTCGTTCCTTCTCTCTCTTACAGGCAACATGACGAGACATTGCTTTGGGCCGTTTTTTATAGGTCTTGTAGGATTACTCATATGCTTCACACAAGGTAAGTCAACTTTATACTTGCTTTTTTCTCTAACTAGGTTCTTAATGGTGAAGTCAAAACTAGAATGGCGATGACCAACAACGCTGATATGCCTCTGCGCCACTGTCGTTTCTCACTCTGGAATTGTTTCGATCAAGGCATGACACTGGCATGCCTCCGCAGTTCTCACTGAAAATAACAATTCTCTCTGCCAGAATTTGCGGCCCCAGTGGGGAAGGTGTCTGGTCTCATCGGATGCTCTGTAAATCGAAACTGATAAGTCTTGACAACTCCAAGGACAGTTTTGTTAGATTTGTAAACACCTGCATGACGATGATTCTGGTCTTATTTGCACTCAAATTATTTAGTATGAAAGGTGCCCAAACTGGGGTATGGGATCATTTTCTGTCCTCATCCACCCCGCAGCCGCGAGCCGCCAATTCAAATCTGTCAGACATTCGACGCGTTTATTTTCAGCAAGTTCCGTCGCCTGGGATCAAATTGGCCTTTTTGCAATCTGAGCTGTGTAATTTTGTTGCGTTTGTCTCGGTTTTGATCAAAGTTTTCAGGCAAATTCTGCTCAGACGCCGTTGGACAGGCCTAGAGTTCAGAAGGATTCGATATCAAAGGATACAGACTTGTCAACAAAGCTTTCTATCGCCCCCAATCCTTGATAAAAGTTTCAAAAGGGTGAACAAACCAAAAAGTCGGAACGTTAGTTTTCGTCCATGGCGATTAATCCCTCTATGTATAATCCAGAAATCTCGTTCGAAGTCGAGGATAAAGTTCTTTAATATCACACCGGCAATTCAATCATGGATCAGATTTCCCCACGGAAATTTGACAAGCAATTTCCCATGAAAGAATATCTTGTCATCTTGTCAGTATTTCGTCCAGTTGTCCACAAAATGACGATGGTGGGTGTAAAATGAGGCGTTAGTTTGGGGACGAAATTTCCCGCTAGGCCCATTAATCATCATCCTAAGTCATCAGTGTATTTATATTATTGAAGTCTCATTTGTCAGTGAACCCTGGTCTTCTTTTCACTCACCCAAATCTCTGTTTGCATCGCCTACATTTGTGGCAGATGTGAACGAAAGAAGCTTACCAATGCAGGAGGAAACCTGAAATCCCGGAGAAAAGTAGTACAGCCGAAGACAATCGCCTTTTGTGTGAGAGGATGGTGTAAATGGGAATCGAACCCAGACTCTCGGTTGACTCTTTGCTCTCCACCAACCGTAACCGAAAGTTAAGATCACTTCAAACGGAAAAAGGCTTTTGATATGTCAGTTCTATCAAGAAAAAGCAATGATAAGTTCACCATTACTAGCTCTCCAAAATCGTTTTCCTGACGTTTGATTTCAACCTATAGGTTCTATACAGCGTCGAATCTTGTTAGACTGAACTTGGTACAGCGGATGTTTTTGTTGATCTTGAGGTATTCCTTATTTCATTTCCTTCTTTTAATCCCTTATCTGACTGTCACGATTCCCTTAACTGACAGGGCAAGAAAATTGCTACAAAAACCACCAACGCGATGGAGATTCCCTACTCCGGGTGAAATATAATCCCTCACAGGTTTAACAACTGCGTGAAGCCTTTTTAACCTGTTGCGATGGTTTAATCCCACTCGGATGTGTTGGTGATTTGTCAAAAAACGTTTCTCTACCGTTCGTTTTTATTTCCCTCGATGGTAATCCGACCTCGGTGATTTGATGTTACGTGATTCGTGTCAATGGACTGGGGAGGAACGAGAGATCAGACAGAATCGGTCAAAAAAATGACCTGGTGGAATGAAATCTGATCCTGTGACCTTTGTTTTCAAGAAAAGGTAAAGGTTGAACTGAAGGTCAAGGTTATAATGAGAGTGAAGGTTAACTGAAGGTGAAGGTTAAAATGAAGATGAAGGTAAAGGGACCATCTCAAAATTCACTTGATGCCAGAAAAAGACGAATAGGATATTCCTTTTTTTACTTTTTATGCGAAATTATTTGATCCTTTGAAAAACCTTCAACAATATCGATAAATATTAATAAGAGATGACAGTATGGCCGATTCGTCTATTTTCTGCAAGCATTTCTTCCTCGCCAACGCTGTCGTTAACCTGAACTTTGCGTGTTGCTTGGTGCACCTAAGCTACATCCATCTTTGTAACACAATACATTTTTTCAACAGCATAACCTCAGCCCCCAAGTCTTTGAGCACCAGGACATGCAAGTTCAAATATATGAAACATGACCTTTTATGTACCAAAGTCGTCACACGCACAGCAACAGAAATATTTCAAAGTAAAACCAGGCAATTAAATGGTGAACCAAAATCGGGGGCTTTAGAATCATCCCTGTTAAAAATCGGAGGCTTAGGAAGCAACGTGCGCTTTTTTGACTCGTCTGTCAACTACAGCGGAGATGTGACATCTTAGCCTTCGTCTTAAAAATGTTGTAAGGTGTATTTTACCATCTTCGCCTCTGTGGTAAAAGAATCCGGGGATGTACTGTACATAATTTAAGGAGTGCCAGGAGATGAGACGGAGGAATCAACATCCCCCAATTCGCCATTCTTATTTTTCACCATCTCGTTTTCGCCCATGTCGGTTTGCCAGAACTTTTGTTCCGAATATGAAGGGAAAATAGAAAGAGAAGGCGGAATGAAACCAAAAGGTGAACAAAAACAAAAGGTTAAGGGGGTATCAGAGAAACAGGACGAAGTAATGGTAAAGAGGGTGAATGGTGAACACAAAGGAATCTGAAGTCAAATCCACAGTGTTTCTTTGGTAAAGTTAACATGCTTCTTCACCCATGTCGGTTTGCCAGAACGTTTGTTACGAATACGAAGGGAAAACAAAAAGAGAAGGCGGAATGAAACCAAAAGGTGAACAAGAAACAAAAGGTTAAGGGGGTATCAGAGAAACAGGACGAAGTAATGGTAAAGAGATTGGGTGAAGGGTGAATACAAAGGATTCTGAAGTCAAATCCACAGTGTTTCTTTGGTAAAGTTAACATGCTTCTTCATCCGTTAGATAGCTGTGTTTTGGGATCGGCGAATTCAAAGAATCCTTCTTCCAAGCCTAATGTCACGACATCATGGCGTGATTGTGGATCGTCCAAAAATTGGGAAGACTGCAATTGAACTGGGAGTCGTGCAGAAATGATATCACTGGTAATTAATTGTAGTTACCAAGTGCGTGGTGCATCAACATCCTGGCTACTTCATTCCGGGGTCACATGGGGGTGATACCCAAAGACCTGTAACATATGATGGAAATTGTTTACCCCAGTTACGCCGACGGCTTATAAGACGGTTGTGTCATTGACTCCAGGCGGCAATTATTACAAATTTATCTTATTTGATTCCATTTCCTGAGCTATACTATTAATGGCTGTACCCCCTCACGATTCATGGCTTTGTCGATTCACTCACCGACTTGCCTCCGACTCAAGCTGTGGCGACATTCCACTTATTGACAATATCATGTATTTAATGGATTTCGTGAGAAAAATAAATCGCACGGAACAATTGGTAAATTGCTTGGTAAGATTCAGGGAATTTGCTAGAAAAAAGAGGGTTGAATTGTTCCGCGTGCAATAAATAGGTGGGAAAATAATGACTGGAACACCTGGGGTGCATGATTTCACTGGCATGAAAAAAATGGGCCGTCTTTGGTGGTAATATACGTGATTTTAGTCATGGATTGGATCTACATCTTCTGATATGGAGTGATCCAGCGTAGGCGTTCCCTATTCGCACAGATTGTGTTACCCTCTTCTAATTATAGGCGTTCCCTTTATTTATCTGTTAAAGGAGTTAGACGCCGAAGTTGTAAACACTCACTCACTGGTTCTCTATCCACGGACGCCTGCGGTGCTGCCACCTATTGTCGGTGATATGTACTGACGTGAATATCGTGAGTGAGTTGCATCGGACCGGGAACCAGTCTAACGATCACGGGTGCTGCCACCTGCACGAAGGAATAAAACTAGTTTGCCGACCATATTTGTAAACAAACCAGCTTGTTTACAACTTCGGCGTCTAACTCCTTTAAGCATATTTTTTGTAGTTCTATGAGGAGGGGATGCTAGACGCATCATACATAGATAATATGGTGATACTTGCACTGTCGGCGAAATTGCAACCCTACTGACGTGACGATCATCTCCTCAGTGGAACACGGGCTCGGCGTCCGTGATCGCTGAAATCTGCTTACGACGATCATAACCGCACCGGTAAACACCGACTAGGCGTCCGTGATCGCTGACATCGTGCTTACGACGATCATAGCCGCACAGGTAGAACACCGGTTCGGCGTCCCTGACCGGTGACATCGTTCCGCCACAACCGCGCTGCAAGCCACGATCGCAGCAGTACATCACTACCTCTGATCTAACTCCCAGGTAACAACATAGCAACCTATGCTTCCCGCCGCCGAGTTTGTTGCCTTTCAGACATCATCTCGCTGTTTGCTGATTCCCTCCACTGGCTGATTGAACCGAATGATGACAAAATCAGTTGTCATAAAGTTAATGAGGATGATCAATAAAGTGCGGGCGGTGAGCTCGGCTCAGGGACCAAGTATTACAGTGAGTCTACTAGAGACACAGCGAAGAGGTGAGAGCGCAGCTGGTCGGCCAGGAAAGTAATGCACAGTTCAATCCTTTCACTGCAAGGAACATTCTTGCAAAATTTGAAAATTCCTCCTCCAAGACTGAAAAGCTGCTACTCATGGTTCATTGGGTAGTGCTCACTGAGAGCTTTACCAATGAATACCTACATGTATGAGACAGGGTTTCCATTCTCTTTCACAATCACGTACATTTCTCTGTTTTTGATAAAATTGCTGCTGGCAATGAACGGGTTAAGATACTGAATGGTGAGCAGAGTATCATTGGAGACGAATTCTTGACTATATCGCCACAAATTACAGCATGGATGTCCTTTAATGTTGCTGCAGATGCATCGTGACGTCGTTATGAGACGACGGAACCTTCCCTTTAAATCTCATTGCACTCTAACAACTCAAATGTAAGCCCTCATCACTTCCTATCGAAAAAAGTTGACATAAAGATATCACGCCACCTCGATGGTCGAGCTTGTTCCAGAGCTCCGTAGAGCCACCGGCAAAGCTTCTTTTGTTGTGGCTGTTTTGAAGTCTGGTCCGTTGTTGCTATGCGGCATTATATAACTCTGAAACTTTCCTAATTCAGCTAGATTTTTCATCGTACAAAGCATTCTGCCATCAGCCGAAGCCAGACAAACCACTGATGCAGAGCGGACCGTCCCTTCCTTCATTTGACATTTACTTCTAAAGCAGTCGTTTTCCCTGCAGTGGACACTTTTGTCCTTTTGACAAGATATGAACTAAAGAAAACAAGCGCAAATAACATATCACCCGTCAGCGACTGGTGATATTCTGCTGGTACTCTCTGGTTCATTGTTCAGACTGTATAGACAGCCACGACACGAGAAGGGCATAGCAACAGTTCAACTCGGACCGGTTTATCGTCACTTTCACAACAAATCGCGTCGAACACCGGCGATTTCTGTAGGCCTATACGCATTTTTGTTTCACTGGAAACGCCGAACTTCTGAACCAACAGCAGCCACTGGAGGTATGTTCGATTCAATGGAGTCCAGCATCCATTACATATAACTCCGGCACTCTGGCGGCCTTATGAAAACAATATACTGAAAAGTATATAGGCTCTGAAGGGGGTCAGATGGAAGACTAGAAAATCGCTACTGCGGTGGTCAAAACACTAAAATTTTAGCACTTTTTCAAGGAAAAATGCCAAAATTTCAAGTGTCAAAAATCGTAAAAAAGCGCTTAAAAAATAGCAAAATCGTCACTACCACCGCAAAAAGCCCTTCACAGCTTCACCTGACCCCCTTCAGAGCCTATATACTGTAGATTCCCACTGAATAAATGGTACCGGAAGTTTACTGCGTTAAATGTAGAAAATTCACCTCAAATAAGGGGAAAGCAATCACTCATAAATTACCTGGTGGTAGGAAATATTTGTTAGTGAAATGTGCTATATGTGGGAGTAAGAAAGCAAAGTTTATT
>NMRB01000074.1:264127-275411 GCA_002633025.1 Notospermus geniculatus
CCCCCCCCGGACCAAAAAGCTAAATACGGTCCTGTATGTCGTACAACATTCGTCTAGCGCCCTCGTTTAGGTAAGGGATGCCGTCACCAGCCACATGGTCGAAGCCAATAGTGGTACTAGATCTTTATTGATTGTTTTAATGCATCGTGTTCGACGATAGAATTTACTATCAATTCCGGCATCACGGTCGAAAAGAAAAGAAGTGTTTGATACCTTCCACATGGCCGATCAGACGCCAAATGATTAGTTAAAGCTTGGCGCCTTGATATTGACTGTTACACCGAATACTCCCTCGATTGTGGCAACAATCTTCAAAGGTTTGCTAGACTCGCTAAAGCATCGACTGACGAACGAAGGAGAAAATCGGATGAAAGTAATTAATTGTTAATTAAATCGTACTTTTTTGTCTTCACCGGAGAGCTAAGTCTAACGAATGCTCAGTCGGCTCAGACACGCTATTTTGTCACTCGTGTGGAAGTGTTAGTGTATACATGAATGGTTAGCTAAGACAGGTTTCCAGTTGACCCATTCAATTCCGACCTCGCAAGAACTGTACAAATCTAGTAGAATCCCTCCGCTCCTTCCTGGAAAGCCAATCTTCTAGGAAGAAGACAGCGATGATGAACGAATTCACCAACGACCAGCATTCGATTGTAGGTCGCGCTGCGAAAAAGAACCATCTTTGACAATAAACTGATTTGAATTCGAAACTGACTCACAAATGGAAATCCTCTGTATCTTCGCACAGAAAGAAGACTCCAATTCTAATAGAGAACAGATTTCCTTGTATCTGCAGTTCGAGGCATAAACACGGGAAAATGGCGACATCTGGCGTTAGAATGACATCTGGCCAAAAATGAATCGAGAAATCTCAAGTGGACAGATTCTTCACCCGCGACGTGCGGTTTTTTTTCGCACTCAGAGCCTCTTTCTGAATATCCTGTTTTTTTGCATTTTCCTTCTTTCGATTGTAGCCAGGATCAATATGCAGGTAATTTTGAATGGACACGATGAGTGCCCTCTGTGGGCCCTTGGAGGAATTATACTGACAGTATAATTCAGTATAATTCCTCCAAGGTGGGCCTAAGAGTGTGTACAATAGGAGCTGTCAGCGAGTTGACAACTAGGTGTCACTAGGGCCCAATTCAATGCATCTAGCGGACCCTGAGTCATTATCGATCGAGCAGCGATCATAATAGATTTCCTGTACATTTGGTCCGCTAAGACTGTGCTGCCATCTGTTAGCAATATGCGCGGCTGACTGCTCCTATTCTGCTTTTATACTCTTTGTCAATGACTGTTTCGCAATAGTTTAGAAGGAAACCTGGCACCTGGTACATGACTGCAGAAGGCTAAGGGAGGTGCTTGTTGTTGACTGCAGCGCGGCAAAATCGACCTGATTTCGCCCTTCTGTTGCCCCGTGTTGCACTATTAGGAGATTACTCGGACTGGAAAACAACCTCAGTTGCCGCACCTCACCTCGAGTATTGAGGAAGGAAGATATTGGTTTCATTGTTGTGTTTCCTAAGCTCATGTACCTCATCAGATAACAGTGATTATAATAAAAGCTAATCCCTTTTTCACTCAAAAGCAAGCGAGCTAAGAGTACAATCTTGTCAACAACAGATGGTACTGATAGACCCGAATTTCTTCTATAGGAATATGAAAAACTAATTTTAATTTTCATATCCGTTGCCCTGGTTCACCTCAACTCAAGAGTTGAAGTACATAAAAAGCGGAAGTGCACGCTTCTTTTCGAAGGTCATTGTACAAACACTGGCAGTTGTTTCTCATCGCACGGGGTTTAAGTCGTCTTTTACACCTGGCGACGACCACAACAACGGCCTCTTTCTCATTGTATTTCTATTTGTATTTGTATTGTTTATTACATAAAATATTTACAATAGAAGTACCAGGAGCCGAAGCCGAGGCATTTCTCATTTTTGAAGCTGCAGCCTTTGTCATGGGCAGTAAAGTCATTCGGAAGGTTTTATATGCCCTTGAAAAGGTGACAATAGCGTAGAAGTCTCTCTAAAGGATAAAGTTCCTTCCATCGGCAAGCTAGACACGAGTCACTGTGACAGTTCTGGTCATCAAGTACACAAGTATTCTGTCCACTTTCGAGTAGCACCTCTCTTGTCATATTACCTTCATCTGTCAACTCTCTGACGCTGGAGGATTAGCATTGTGTTCAATCTGACAGTTCTGTGCGCTGCTGAGAGGTTGGTCATCAAGTGATGTGTACATACTTGGGACCAGACGGCGACTCATCAACGCAAATGGTTTAAATGTTGACTAATTGTTGACTGGCTAATTCAACGTCGGGGGCTTGCACCTGGGTCCAATAAGACCAGCAGGAACAAGTCGCCTTCCTGACCCAACCCTACTCATTTTTTAGTGTTATCATAAGCCTATTAGCCAGTACAAAAAGCGAAAGAGTGTCTCTTCACATAATAGACACTGGAGACAGATCGTCAAAGTGCAAGTGAGAGTCAGACAAAGTCGAGTGTTCGGTGTTAAACGCAATGCGATGGCAAATGTCACCCAACAAGCAAAGACACCGATCGGAGCGTGCGGAAACGGTCGATCGTGGAAGAGGTTGAATGTCGAGGAAACCTGGGAACGAGATATTCTAAAATCTCGGAAGTGCGATATATCTCGAGATCAAGACCAAGTCAAGGATCTACCTCCTTTGGAGACACTGCGCGCCAAGTAGCCAGCATCGAAGACAGAATGATGTAGCCCTCGATTGTCCAGTCGTGACCGAAACGCGTTCAGCCCAAATGTCACAGTCATTTGCCATTCGTTCCGACTCCGGAAAATCCATGAATACAAAATGTTTGGCGAGCGTTCGTCACTGAAATCACTCATAGCTTGGCCGTCAATGGCGAATCATGTGTCACGTCGATATTACAACCGGCTATTGGAAGCCAGAGAAACCTCAATAATTAATAGGTATGAATTACGTCTGGTACAGGCGAGCTATACAACCAATGGATAATCTGATACCCCTCTAGACTGAACAATAAGGTTAAGATCTACCCGGAGAAAGCCGGGAAGTCGGGAAGCCCTTTGCGCACTACGTCATCAAAAGACGTTGAAATCTGTGACGTCATCATAAGACGTGCAACTCTCTTTGCGCACTACGTCATCAAAAGGATGGACGAAAAATTTGAAGTCACAAACCTCAGGCAACGGATGCCGATATTCCACTAAGCTGTACTGTGACAGAACCTCACATGCCAGAGGGCCTGTCTTGCTGTGGCATGAACCCAGGCGTTTACTGGTAAGGTTGTTTACCAGAATATAATCTCTACCAGAGCGGGTTTGCCGAGTCAATCGAGGCAGTTCCATGACATCTCACGGCAAAATCTGTCCTTCAGTTCATTGCAAAGAGAAGGCAGGCACAAAAATCGACACACAATATATGAAAGTCAATTTCCAGAATGTCGAAAATTTCCAGAAGGTCGAAAATTCGCAAACATTCTGGAAATTGACTTTTTATTTATCATCTTCAGTTCATTGCAGTTATGTCGGGCTCAGTACCGATTCAATGCAGAATCTGCGGGCGTTTACATTACCAGCGACTTAAAGCCAAGAACACAAATGTTTACAAGAGGATACAAACTTTTTGATAACTACGAAGAATTTGGAACGAAGTCTTCACAGGACTGTCTTTAAGACTTCGTACCAAGGAAACCGAGGAAAAGCACGCAGGACGAGGGAAAAACAACACGGCGTGTTTGCAGTCAGTGACGGATGTGGCCCTGACTATTTGAAGACATCGCGACACAGGGGCGTGATGTTCTGATGATGAACCCAAACCTGGTAATACCATCTTCGTGACGAAACAATTAATGATTGGTCATCAAGGCCCGCATGGTTCATGGTGAGGGGACTTTTTATCAGAATGAATGACACCAGGCTCCATTATACCTTGTTTATCGTTCGATAACAAGAAAATGAAAGCCGCTAACCTGTTTTTGGCCTCCGTCGATATCCCCTGCGACAACACTGAGATAAAGATGCTTGGTATTTTAGAAAAGCTGCTTTTCAAAGGCACCTGATCCGATTGGTGACAAGCGCCAATGCGGTCGTTGATCGCAGCTGTGGCAGAAGTGTTTGAGGTGCCGCAAAACATTATTGGACCTATCGGTCATCGCCTCACGGCGGCACCCCTGCGGCTCGAAGCCAGAGGCGTGGGGGGGGCTGTGTGAAATGACAATAAACTGGGCTGAACGGTTTGAAGGGTAACCCATCATATACACACCAGCATGCCTTTGAGGTAAATACATACTTCTATGTCAACAACTGCCTTTTTTGGACAAATAGTCTCAAATAGCATGCCATGGGCACCAGTCAGCGGACTTGAATTCAACCCTCTCCTTCAAAACAATTGTATTGAACAACTTTAAAGTACCACCCCTACCTAATATTCAGCCAACTCCACGCGAGTGTCACTACCCTTACGCCTCAAGGCGTCCTCTCAAAATATTGGTCCTTTTTCACTTTTCGAGAGTTGCCGCGAATTGATGTTTGCTTGTGGCACCTTTCAAAATCATACGGGAGAAAAACTTATGAAGAGGATGCGTCATGCCATAGCCCTTAGCGGTACTGGTTACACAATGAGGTGGTATCCACCTGGATGTGAACCGAACCAAAGACATACCCCTATTGCCAAAATCTTTGCAACATAACCGATGAATACCAACGTGAAAATGCTTTTTCTGATAAAAAATCTTGAGTGTTCCTCAGATCATTGGAGGAAAATATTATAGAATCCGAAAGTTAAGACTTAATACGTGCTCCTAAAAACTCTCTACTCAGACTTTGTGATGTTATGCTGAATTCATTTTTGGGTCAAGTTTGTTAATCCTCGTGAGCCCCAGGACAGAACAACAAGTGAAAAGACTTTCTTCAGCTTCGCAAAGGGGAACGAAATCTCCGTTCCCTTTGTGTGTAGGCCTATAGGATTCACAGTAACATAGAAAATGCCGTGGGCAAATAGTTCAAAATAGAACAACGCTCCTGCAGAGAGTGTAGGCTGAATGCGGTTTAACGATCACTCCTGTGGTCAAAATAATTCATTCGTCAGGAGCAGACCGACGAAAAGGTTAATCCAAGAATGATTTTCTGCTCATCTCACCCTATGAAGGCACGTCAAGTGACAAATGGTCTACATATAGCATAGAGGGGTGTGCACATGTAAGCTGATCAACCCATTGTTATGCAAATAGCTTAGTACTGTTTAATATTTCACCAACCGGAAGTTCTATTTTGTTGGAAGTGAATGACGTGAACTTATGCAAAACTCACTGTATAAATGTACATGAATTTATTTGACTAGGCCCTACATGTATTCGTTCCACTTTAACACGGATAAGTTGCACTTTTAACAGCTCGCACACTTAACGTTCAAACACCGCCGGAACACACCCTTTTTGGTCTCCAAAAACGTATAGCAAATGACCATACATCCATCCGCCAGGAGTCATTAAGCTCTAACAAACCGCTGGTGTATTGGTTATATATATTAAGCCAGACAGACCTCGGGAAGATCCGTAACGAGTATTCCTTTGTCCGCTCCCCGCCGGTGTTGACGGACCTGTGGTGGACAGTTACCGGAACTGCCCCGGCAGTTCCGGTAGACCGGCAGGAAACCCATAACCCGAAAATGGCTTCGGCAAAACATTTATTCCATTCATTTTCCTGTGTCATCAATTAATATATCAGCGCTTTCTGTTCGACGAATGGATAATAGCCGACAGAGCTTCGCGCTGGTTTGCCATCGTGAACAGATTCTACTTTCAGCTGACGGCTGCGTGATGTCACCATTTTCTTTCGCAAAACATGCACGAAAGAATGTACCATTTGAAGCGCCTCTCTTTGGTAACCCAGTCCGGCAATCTCTCTAAGTTTTCCTATCTTTAAAAGGCAACGTTCCTGTCTTTTAATAGAAGTGACAAGTGGTGTCTAGATTCAATCGGATATCCTATTGACAGTTTTATCCGATGTGACTCACATCCAATTCATCTTTACTGACGTTTACCTGCCGCTATCAACTTACCACTAAAAACTACTTAAAGGAGCACGGTATTGCCACTTTTTCTCGACAGCCGGCGCCACTCTCCAACCCGAGTGTGGTAGCAGTGAGTATCCCGACGAATAACGAAGCCGTGTTAAGAAACTCGATTTATTCAGCCAACACGAAACTGTCCAAAAGTGATTANTTCGTCTTACTGCCGCTAGGTGGCTCCCTCTACGTCGGCAGTCAAATAACGCCTTTGAGATCCAATACCGTGCTCCTTTAAGGAATTTGTCAGAAACAAAGATACTTGCATGTAACGTTACGATCAGACTGAGACTGAGACAGGAAATGTATTCGTGGGGGAAAACAAAGAAGAATTCCCTAGACACACCTACATGACGCTGGTAACATTATTTTCTTAAAGGCAATACAAAGAGAAAAGTAAATGTCCATCTCCTGGCACACATGTATGACGAAAATATGTATCACATGACTGCTTTTTAGCTAACTGGCCTTGGAGAATGTTTTGTTTTTGCAAAATTCATAACAATAGACAACAAAACAGAGGCTTTTTTGCCATTATCACGAATGGGCAAAATGGTGTCTTCGAAGCCTTTGGCAGCCCAAGCTCACATTTGCTTATTCTGTGTATCAGGCGGAATAAATTGGATCAGAATTATCATTTTCAGATACCTGCAATAAACAACGAACGATTCAGAGAAGTTTTCGATGAATCGAGCAGAAACCGTCAACGTAGAACTTCTTCATGAAAAGCATCGCCAATGAATCTTAACAGAACGCTACTCAAAACATTGATGACACTGATTACAGAATTTATCCATTAATGAAAAGCGAAACGAAACATTTTCGTCACAAATTAAATCAATAATTCTAATTGTTCGTGAAGGACACAAAAATCACCACAAGATATGAAGACGTGGTGAACATCAGTTGTATTAAAATAGATGTTTTTGTGAACGTTGTCATCGGATTTTGCCGAGAGTTACATTAAAGTGTTCGATATTGGTTCGATAGTTGGAAGTCTAAAATGTAGACGGCAGCGATATTCAAATATTGCATAAACTTCAAACAAAATAGGGGCCTACCTTCTTCATTCGTTCACTCAGAAAAAGGTACACGGTCCTTGTGGAAAGACTAAAAGGTAAACCAATAAAATACTTGTTTTCAAAACGGGATCCTAGCGACGAGAACGCGGTGGGGGCGTTTGTCATTAGCGAGGTTAAGAAACCATACGGTAACGCTAACGCTAACGTTATTGACATCATTTTGACGTCACATCGAATGAATCTCTTGTATTTCTTCGGGGAGTGACGTCATTTTGACGTAATTAGCGTTAGCGTTAGCGTTAACGTATGGTTTCTTAAACTCACTACTATCACATCCGCTAAGTGGCATTGAACTTTGTAAACGGAAACTCTCTACGCAATGATAAAGAAATCTTTTCGCATTTCGTTAAGGCTTGAGTGACAAACATATTGACCTGTGAACGGCCGAATTTAAATTTCGTAAAAGAACATTTTGCGTTCAGGAAATCATTTTTTCGCTTACAATGAACATCTCGAAAGAGATGCCAAAAAAATGCCCTCCCGCGACGGGGAATCGAACCAGGTGTGAAAGGAAAGAATATCCCCTGGAAAAACTGTCCAGGGAACAAGAGATCCTATTGCTACATTCTAATCTCAGGCGATTTGTTTCTATAGCTATTCACCTCAATCTACCACGGAGCAATAAAAGCGGACCTCTCTCTCAATACCATCCAAAACAGAAAATATCGTCAAGAGCGTCACTCTCAATTATTATTTTTAACTGTACAGGCAATGAGCAATCGAACATCTTAGCGAGTGAGACGTATTCGCGATAAAAATTGCCAGTACGGTGTCTTCGTGGGTATCGTGGAACATCTATCGATTCCTACCCCTCCCTACGAGATGCATCCAATTATCTCTCGATTAACGGCATATCGCCACATCTTTAGGTTGTTTGCTTTGACATCACGTGATCGAGTTGGCGGCCATGGACACACTCAGTAATGAAGGTAACATGTAACACACATACATGTGTAAACCGTCGACGATCACTGACAAGGGAATGAGAGAATTACAGCTAATCAGCGAGTGATACTGGGCGATAATTTTGTAATGGGCGATAATTTTGTAATGTAGGAGGAAACTGGCGTTCCAGATGCCGAAGAGATCGCCCTCTCTACCACATAATAAATCCGCTGGTGTCACTACTGGTAGCAGACGCGGATGCAAACTGGTTCCCAGAATGCATTTCGCTCCACAATATGGTGGTCGCTAATAATGCCTCTGGAAACAAACGCCCTCTTCACTTCTGCAAGGTTCTTGCAAAACCACTTCTCAGATTAAAATATTAGCGTCAAACGCATCCAATGACTTTGATAATCGTTATTATTTCATTCTATAGCCACAAACTGGGATAATATGGAGGAAAACATTAATTTGATGTTAGGAATTTTGCGCACTACTTTGCGCAGTTTCGAGCAAATGCCGTGAGCCGTCTCGGCGCTCGACCAATCAGAGGCCAGATACTCGGCACATGATCTCCGTGTTTGTAAACATTGACACGTGCTACTGTTTTGACAGCGTGGATCCGATTTTGGAGAGATGTGTGAAAAGATACGATGAACAGTTGATTTTAAGACCAAAACAGCTTGAATGTTTGAACTTTCTGGCCAAAGAAAATAAGGATTGTTGAGAGGCATCCAAAACACTTGTAATTCAGCGTTTTCACTGGAGTTTCCAGTGCTGGCAGCCCAATCGTGGGCGCCGCGGAGGATATGGAAATAGTTCGGCCGTATGTTGGCAGAGTCAGTATAGCGTAACGTAGTGGAGCACTGACCTCTGCGAAGGAGTGTGACGCGGATGATGCACAGCGCCATCTCATCGTACCGCTCCCGCAGGGTTTGCACGCCGCGCCATGACAGCGGCTCAAACAAAAGTCGACAATCCATGGATTTGACACTGTACAATCGAAACACCTACGCCGTCAAAACGATCACAGTGCATTATTTTTCTCATTTTCATCTAGGATTTCAAATATAGGAACATCGAAGAACTCAAATTACACGCAACACGGCATTTTTTCTGATCAAACTATCACTCGCTGAATTATGACTTCCTGTTATCTTTGCAGCCTGGTGGAGCAAAAAGTCTGACCCGGCCCTGACGGATTTAACATCAGGTAAATATATCCCAACCAATCGCGCTGGTTTGATAGTCGTTGGCACTGCTTTGACAACCACACGCTGCGTCCAAGGACTGTGGGGTAGAAACTTGTTAAAACTAAACGTAGTTATTAAAAGTGAAAATTATAAAGAAGTTTTTCGTACAATGTAGGAAAGCATCACTAATGAATTCTTCGAGCCTCACGGTGAAAGTATTAAAAGGAAGAAGTCGCATTGCAATAACAATACATGTATGTTAAAAGAATGCACACCACTTCCCAATGTGTCTAAAATGGCCATAAATACGACCGTTCCGGATTTCGCGTAGGATAAAGATATTGGAAAGACGATGTTGATATTTCTCCAGGCATAATTTGCACAAAGTCAACAAACTTCGGATAAAAATTAACAAGAATGTAGTGGTTTCCACATCATATTGTTCCAAGTAGATTCCCTTTATGCTGACAGAAGTAATGTGGTTTTTTTCTAGGTGGGAGACTTGAGGGGATTGTTGGCATTGTCAATAAATGCGCACGATATCCAAGTACCATACCAATATTCGACAAAAAACGCATAGTTTCTATATCATATTGTTCTGAGTGGATTCTATTCGTTCTGACTGAAGTGATGGTTTTTTGTGGGGGCGACTTGAGGGAGTTGTGGGCATTGTCAATAAACGATATCAAAGTAGGCCTATTCATTACCTTAAAATACTGCCGCATTAAAGTGTTTCCTTTATTCGTTTAGGAGAAAGCGACACCTCGGAGGAACCGTGTTTATCTCAAGCACAGAGAATAGGTAAGAAACAAATTAAGCCTACTCATCTTCTTAATACGTGCTTTTAAAAACTGGTCATAACGCTGATGATTCAGGTGTGGTCGGTGAGGGAAAATACCACAAAGAAGAACGTTTCCGGAGAACAAAGTGTTCTGTTTGTTATTGAAATGGTTTCTAAAGCAAGCGCTTTATCCACCATCTGATAATGCTTCTGGTCATCCTCAGGAACAGTCTTCCTGAAAAAAAAACGTTCTCAGAAATATCCGTAGAACACTGGCATACAAGATTCCTTTGTGATATCTTAATCTAGGCCCGCTGGCTGATTTTATGTCGCCATGCACTTTTAATCATATCGAGGCACAGAACACTTTTTCAACGGGACATTTCATATTTTTCTGAGGCAACAGAAACCCAACAATAGACCTTCTAAATGTTTTTTTTTGTCCGGCGACATCAAGTTGGGGAATAAAAGAAGTTTTGATAAAAGTAAAAAACCGGGACAGAGCTATTGTGGCCCTTTCCTGGTGCATCCATTTTTCATCACCTCTCATTAGGCCCGATACGGGTAGTGCGTAGGCACACCCTTTCTCAAAGTGGAGCAAAAATACTCACAAGGCAAAGACAGACCGGATTCACGATATTTTTATCGGAATATGGGACTAGTTGATCGTATTGTACACAAGGATCGAAAAATGGACATAAGTCGGTCCTAGTTACTTTTATGGAAATGGAGTTTCACACTAGTGTGATGAAAAGGCAAAAAATGTACATTCGGATTCGTAAGAAAAAAACATTTTTTACAGTACCGGTATACATACAAAATAGGCCTCCTAAGGTATTATACTGTATGTGTATGTGCATGTGCGTATGTATTTGGAAACAAAGATTCTAACATTTTCAAGTGTCTTGTCGACTTTCTTTTCCAGATTGTTACATAAACGACTGTGTCCCCGACTTTGTGGAATGCGGACGACTGGCACGATCACGTGGGAGCTTTAACTTGTGTAAAAAACAACACCACCAATGTGCCCTCCGGTGCTACCCCGACACGAACAAAGGACCTGCCCTGTCCCTCTTTTCAGGACTACACCGTTAATCGGACACCGAAACGTGTTTTAAAAACTTGTGTAGAACATTTCTGTGTGATTGTCTGCTGATGTGTTGGATCTCGATTTGTGCCCCGCCGTGGTTTGAGACTCGACACGGCTCAGTGGATTATCTGGAGAAAAACCATGATTACCAAAAAGAAAAGAAACGATTACAAAAAAAAA
>NMRB01000074.1:286893-312502 GCA_002633025.1 Notospermus geniculatus
CAAAGAACACTTCGGGTCAGCAATTACGTAAAATGTACAACGTAAAAGGAAAGCAAGAACACTGATGGCTTCCACTGATGGACAAGAATAAAGGAACGAGTGGCAGGGATACGGGGAGCAGGTATTCAACTGCGCTGGAAACTTATGGTAGAATGCTATGCCTAATGGCAGAACCTCAGCTTTGGCTGCAAAGTGCTGGCAATGAATTGTTCCTGTTCCATTCATGAGTGAACGCAAAATGGAAATTGAGCAAAATAATAAGGTCCTTAACTCTTGCTCCCTCCGTCACCACATGTGTGGGCAGACAAGCATGAAAAGGGAGTAAGCGTTATGAACCTCTGATCTTCTCAGGATGCCCAGACGCCACTCACTCAGGGTAGTACAAAACCTGCAGAGCCACACTTCACCCGGACTTCCATTTCGTACCTCAGAAGAACAAGACAGTATAAGTCAAGTCGTCTCCGAATTTTGCAAATTTTCGACCCCAACCGGGGTCTTCCTCAGGCACTTTCTAGTAGAGATCCCAGAAATGAAGGACAAGAAGGAGTCAGACACTCATGGACGGACATTGTGATTATCGATGATCAGGGCACCCTGGCATTGTGAAGTTAGGAAAACACAGCCTGAAGGTATGGACCATTGAGGCTGACCAAGTGCAGTATACAGGAGCAAGAAAACTGACAACAGCAGTTCATTACATCAACGACCAAGGACATCAATGAAGACCATGTTGCCTATCCACTCGTTTCAAGGTTCTGGTGTTGATCAAAGGCAAAACAGTTATTATCAAGCTTCCTGACTCAATGAATAAAAGATGATTCAATCGCGATATTTGGAGCTGACGCCCACTGGACCAATTCAATGTCTTTGTTTAAGTTGCTTCTAGCAGAAGGGAATCACCTCTAGTTACACAGTTTCAGGTGTATAGACTGCTTAAACCTAATTTTGCTATAAAGTGGCAATTTGATTAAAACTACCAAACTTTACCAAATCCCGAAAGCCTACAGAAACCCTGGCACGTATGTGTTCATAGAAAGCATTCACACTGAGTGGGTGCTTTCAGCTTTGGCATTTCATTTCAACAGAATTGGCTTTGGCAATGAACGACTGAAAGTCCTACATTTCAGCTAGTTGGATAGGTGCGACAAGTATAAAGAATGCATCAGATCCAAACAACTATTACCAGTCTGGATATTTCAATTAAAACTACACCCAAGACAATTCTATCCTTTTCTCCACAAACTGCTTTCAGCACAATCGAAAAAGAAAACAAAACAGATAATGCACCATGTTTTTCTAAAGTTCAATAGGGATAACCTGTGCGTTAATTGAAAATACCTGTTGCATTTTGCTGCATTAGGCTACCTTAATTGTCAAGCGGATACAAAACTTGCTTCCTGTGCTATTTTTGAGAGGAGTGTCTGATATCTGCTCTTCCTTTCAACAAAAAAAATTTCCGGCATTGTATTGAAATTCTCAGCACATAAACAAATACCTCATAATTCATAAAAAAATTTTATACAGGAGCTTATTCTCGGAGTACGTATGTGACAAAATAATCCTTTAAATGCAGTCCAATTTCAGTAACAATGATGATAAAGAATGTCTTGAATGTAGAGATAACACCCTCAGGACATCCTTGCATTAGTTAATCCCAAACACACCAATTACCAGTACAACGGACACATCATCTGAAAATATCTTCCTATTTCAGGTCTGGAGGCCTGCATTTACCGTAACCAGAAGTTAGGAAATGCATTAGCATCCATTCATCACAACACGACTTTTATTAAGACTTTTTAGCCCTTAACGGTTTAACGCAGGTTTGTGTACAGGATTGCTGGTCAATGAACAAAGCTTATGAAGCATCGCAACCAGTCTTTCACAATAATAGACTGGTTGCTCAGGGCATGTGATACGATGCTGCCAACATGCTGAAAGCTACACTTGTAATAAATCATGCTCGAAAGTTGTAGAATTGGAGGATTACTCGTAAAACGACTACCGCACCGGGACATAAAAAATGGTGGCTCAACATAAGACGTGGGATGAGATAGGGATAACTTTTGTGAGTCCTCTGCGTGACCAGACTGAGTAAAGTACTTTCTTCGAAGACAACAACTAAGTTTGCCGAGATTATCAGAATTACTTAGGCGCAGCTTCATCATTGTGAATAATAAGATGTCTAATTGTAATGTGTTTTCCTACAATGCTGAGCTCTTCATTTACGTTCCTTTGTTAATTCCTACAAAGAGAAATTCTGGGGGGAAACACTGAGACAGCAACAGCAGGGCCCGGTTGCACCAGTCATGCATAAAATTGAGTTTCAGGTTAACCCTGAGTATAACCCTGAGTAAGACTTAAAAGTTGAGTACGACCCCTCTTCAACCAAATATTCATGTTCTTGAGTATGACTTAGAGCTTGAGAATGCTGGTGCAACGCCTTTTGAGATTGAGAATGATTTTGAGGTTAGCTTGAGCACAAGGTCGACCTTAAGTATGGCTGGTGCAACCTAGCCCAGGCCCAGGTCTCCCATCCAACGGCAATACCTAGTAGTAACTCGCAATTGATTTTGAGAAAACAAAGGCACAAAACCTAGTAACTCATGCTAGGCTACCAACTCAGTTAAAGTCAGTTATTTTCATTCCGAAATCAATGAGACTCAATTCCATCATGAAAAAAAAATGTGGCAGTAACACAGAAAGGTGACAGTAAAATTGATAATGCTGGACAACCAAAACCAAACTTCACCCAATATCAGCACATGTCAGAATAGACGAAGTATAAAGCTGCATGACAACCATGGCATGAGCACCATAGGATGAAATGAGGACACCAATTAATCAATTGAATTATCACTACAATCTGACGATAACTGTACATGGACGATAAATGGACAGAGATACCAATTAGAGGTGTGACAGGCCAATCAGCTGCCCACACGGTAACACGTGCATCAAAGGGACGAGACTGAGAGACAGTAGTAGTGAAACGCTATAAAAACACTGGCAGAACAAGCTAATTCAACTTGTACCACAAATGAAGCTAATGCAATGGAACAACTGTAAGGAACATTACACGACAGAAGTATCATTCCGTTGATCCAACCACGTATGTTGTGAAAGATTCATGTTATTATGAAAGACACTAACATCTTCCCAGACAGAGCAGAACAATGCTTTGGGGACTACTGATAGCTTTACCAATCAACCTCAAAATCACATACATGTGTATTTCACCATGAAACGTACGGTCGGCGGTAGGTACCCATACTTGACATTTTATACTAAGACTTGTTGGGAACCATTTTAATTTCACCGAGGTGTGTGTGGCAGAATCTGACTTCAATAAAGCCAGACAAATCCCCTCGATTACACATATTCTGCTTCTCAAATACACGAAAATCGTCTGACGGCAAACGATTGGATAATGACATGAGGTGAATAGGAAAGTTTTGACACAATGGCGATCACGTACTAATGGACAGGACAAGAGGAGAAAGCAAGGTAGCTCAGAGGATCAGTAACGGCTTGTTGACATTCTGCCACCCAGTATCTGCCAGAGGACATGGAACTAATGATTTGTTTTCACAAAGACAGGTAGATCCAATAAAAATGTCAGCAGGTCAAGCATTTCCTCTTTCACTGCGCCACCAGCAGCACAAGTACTAGGGTATTCTTGGCTGTACTTTACTAGTAGAAGCGTGACAAGTGACAGACCAAATTGCAATCCTCTAGTTCTACATGTACTGTGATATTAATCCAATGCCTACATGTCATAGGGAAGATTTTCTTTGACAAACTTGTTGTACAACCGGTAGCTAGAAGTTAGAACTAATGAATCTCATCAATAGGTGGCAACAGTGCACTAGCGGTCCCAAACATTACTAATCTTTTCAAAAAGGAATTGCCGTTACTTACCTGGTGATTGATTAGGAAGTCTCTGACGTCCCGATAACCAGGGTTATAGGAATGTTTCACAACCAGCTCACACCAACGGTGCTGTATCTGAAAAACACAAAGGAAAACTAAATGAATTCGAATTTATCTTGTGTTGTTCGTCTTGTTTTCAGATACATGTAAATCAAATTTCCTAGTTTTGGGCAGAGGGACAGATTATTACCGTCCACATCTGTGACCGGTTACGTTAGGACATGAAATTGAATTCCTCCTATTCAGACCCACTCCTCATTGACTAAACACACGAACAACACTTTATTCTTGACATATTGGGAACTCTAGGGTTTCTAGTGGTGAAGGTGAATTTGCAGCTGCCCAGTTTTGACAGGTGTCTTCCCTTTTCACCCTTTCCCAATTTGCCCTTGGTCTAGGGTTAGGGTTAGCTGTTCAGTTTGCTGATGAATATCTTTTCCCCTTTTGTATCATGAGTGATAGAGGCTAAGCACTGTGTTAGTGACAGGTGACCGATCAATAGTGATTAGCTAATGTTCTGCAGTGTCCATCCTTGATTCATCAACCTTGAACTTGATCATCCAGCATTGTTCCGTTAGCCGTTTCCCACACCCACACCTGCAGTCCATCAATTAATGTGATTATCCACACAGGACAATCAAATAGTAACTATTCAATCAAACTAGTAGCCCAACAAACCTGTGAAAAATACTAATGTACCAAACAGGGATTCAGCAAATTTCGCAGGAAAACCGTGGAGACCATTCAGCCTCTCCAAGTGCAATTAGGTTGCATCAAAAATAGTTAAGAGAGGCCTCTCTTATCTATTTTTGGTTGCATGAAATTCAGTTCTAATTGCAGATGTTTGAGCTGAAATTCAAATGCCAAATACGGCATTAATTTGGCTCAACATGTATATATACTGGCATGACTGGTCAGATACATGTACAAAGTTTCCATTCCAGACATGCCAGAATCTGAGAACTTGAGCGCGACAAACAGAGCCATTTCCATTTGATAATATTTAACAAACAGAAGCCCTTTACATTATCAGCAGAATATAATTGGCCAGGCAGAAAAGCATGAGAAACTGTTTTCCCTCTGTAATTGGCATGGCCCATAAAGAGTTAAGATACTCTTAGCTTTCTGCCAATGAAGAGAGACAACTCCATAAATCCGACATCTGGTATTAGACAGTTAATTTTATGCCCTGATCAATCAATGCAAAGAGACAATGCTGCTGACAAATGATAAATCTCACAGGGGATGCTACTTTATAGATTACATGTCCATAGCTAATGCCACGGAGACATCATCTTCAACAAACTGCACACAGCGCCACCTCCAGTCTTCGACCTAGTGACACTGCCATCAGTTCCCTACTTTCTCGGCGGAGCGATCGTAGTTCCAATACATGCCAAGTGGAATTGAAGAATTTCATGGGCACGTATACGAAACGTTTTTTCGTCGACCTAATTATCTGATTGGTCAACAGAAGCACGTGACAGCTGATAAGCACATGGTCTTGTTTACATTCTGCCAATGCAGTGTCCTGATTGGTTGAGCAAACCAAGAACCTGTTGAGTAATTTGGTTTTATCCTTCCGATGTAGTTCCGTACGTTTTGACAACTGCAACGTCAAAATACCCTTTTTTGGTCGTTTTTGAGAGCTTTATTGGTAGATATTTTATTATTGTTTCCAAAAAGGCCTACATTTGGGCAGAAAAAGGCCTAAATTTATTCACTGCACTTTTGTGCAGGCGCATCACAGCAGTTGAAGGCTAAGGCATTATCCGGGTTTACCCATAATGCCTAGCGAAGGTAATTGCATCTTCAATGAGACAAAATGCCACCTGGAGTTTGGAGACAGAACTGAATTGTATTGCAACTACAATCGCACACCACCTACAAACGGAGGGCTGAGCTTTTCCAAAAGGGTGACATTTATTTTTCTACAATTTATCATGGTTAAAAAATACATAAAGGTCAAACAACTGCATAAAGGAACATCGGATCGGCTGACAAACTTCGTTGTAGTGGCATTTTTATTGACTTTTATTTTCAATTCCACATATCTCGAGGACTTCCTACAAAACAATAGCAGATGGCACATCAACCAAACATGAAGCGACAGCAGCAAACATGATGATTGTATTTGTCGCTTTACTTGTGATTCAATATTTGCACGATGGCGCAAAAAATTACTTAAAAATAAGACTGCAGGGCAGAACAAGTATAATGTTCGCTTACTCACACCTTGCATTTTTTATTCCAGGGCATCAGCAAGAAAGAAAATTACCCTTGAGGTAGGAAGTTTGCGACACTCACTCACTGACACAGATATCATACCTGATACCGTATTAAAAAGAAGAAGACCAACTGGTGTTCTGGAAGAAATCTTTGCCCCAATTCACAATGTCACATTGACTAGGAGATCTACAACTTGACTGCTTCCATGATTTCTTTTCCACATGGGTGGGATAATACAACTTAAAAATCTACCGATTCATTTGTCCTATGGGGGAATGTGAATAGAAATCTCTTCAGAAAAAGCTTGATACACAACTTGCAAGCAACTTGGGTTCCTTTTCACCAGCCGTCACTTTCCACACAAGAGCTGACAATTCTCTTGCCCAAAGGGGGTTTGTGAGCAAAAATTCCCTTTAAAAATGCCTTGACTTGGCTCCCTTTCTTCATGAACTGGATTGTGCAGAAGCATGACTGTGGTTGCCTAATGCCAAGGGACTGTTTGCTATGTCTCGTTGAAGCAAGATTATGCCCGCATGGTCGGCAAGCAAAGTAATGTATGTCAGGCCACTGCATGTGTTGCCACCTCTTTCTTTTAACCCATTAGGCGCCAGACAAGTATAAATTAGGTCAGCTTTTTTTCCCAGTGCTTTTCACTTTTTTACCATATCTTGGTTTTTTGCTCAAATGACAAAAAGAAAAAGTTGAAGATAAATTGAACAAGTGATGTTTATTTTGTAGCTTATAACACTGGCTACATGATACAACTGGAGCCGAGGTTAGATTTTTTATTTTTTTTCGTTGGTTGCCTCTGTGACGGCCGGAAATCACACGGGCGGGTTTGGGCTATATGGGATTATGCAGGCTTGGGCGGGTTTGGGCTATATGGCGCCTAATGGGTTAAGCAGTATTAGCTATCAACTGTCAAACACTGGTGCTTTCAGTGGCCAACACCCAGGTGAAGTTCACGTGAGCAACGAGCTGCCTGGGTGGAGGCATCATTGGAATGGAAAGGACACCTTTGGAACTGGCAGATGCTGTCCTGACTGTGTTACCGTAATGGCGTCATTACATGTAGCATGAATAGAAATGACCAATTTGGGACTGAACTTCAGTGGTCTTCAGAGAGGTATCCTCCTGGTAGGAGTGAAAGGTTCTACTGTTGTGTATTCATGCATAACTTCAGTGAACAATTCATTTACCTACATCTGCATTGCAATTCCTGGGGTTGTAGACTTCGTCTAGTTGTTGCAGGGTGATGCGAGATATTTTGGACTCCTCCAGAAGAACTTCAAGCACGAGGACCAGCTGTTCTGGTACCAGCTGAAATAGAGCAACTGCAGAATATACCATTCAGGGCTTTTCAGTTGAGTGCTTTATGTGATCATTTGATTGTCCAGTCTACATTGGCAGGATTTTGTACTTGGAGCACAATCATCAGCCACAGTCAGCAACGTCACGTGCGGTGCAATGCAGTCCATTCGCACTTGGTCTGGGTCTATTTTTGAACTGTCTAAACAGCATTGCCATCTCCATAATCACATTTCCGCTATTATCAATTTATATACCTTGATTTCCTTCAAATCATTTGTATCAATCCTCTTCAGCTTCTTGGGGCTTTTCCTATTTTTGATATAAGTTTGGTTGTAACTCCGCCACTTTTCAACCTGGAAGACATGAAACTTTTCAAGAATGTGTACATGTATCTGAGAGCTTAGATATGGTCCTAAGGAAGCACAATCAATGTAAATTAAGGACCAGAGAGCAAACTCGTTGCCATGATAATTGGGACAAGACCCCAAAAGCCAGGTCTAGAATAAGTTAGATATACTCACCACATTAATGACTTCCTTGTAAAACTGATTTGCCGCACTGGGTTGGAACGCCTTCAAATCCTGGAAAAGAAATCAAATGTCGTGTTTCCAATGCAATTTTAAGTTGTACAAATGCTAATAGTCTCAAACATGGATGCTCACTTAGTGCAACTACAGACAAAAAGAGACTTCAAACACACTTCATACATCCTATCAGAATACCATACTAAATACCACCACTACTCTAAGCCAACAGTTACGAAAGGGCTTCCGGAATGAAAACCTTGTGTATTCAAGAAGCCAACTCAGCTTACCTTTGGCATTCCCGGGTTATCTAACCAATCCTCATAAATCATGCTCATAGTGATGCCTTTCTCACTGAAAGAGTACAGAATGTTTACCTTGTGGATCAGGCACAGACGTCAGCCATGTCACTGCAAGCGAGCGTTCCCATGTATCCCACCTTTTGGTGAATGGAAAATGCTGTATCATTCCCTTCACTTGACAGTAGAGAACACCCAGTTGGTTGCATTCCCCGAGTATAAAGTCTGGCAACATCTATCTTCGACCTTGGAGGAATTATACTGACAGGAGGAACAGCGAGGTCACTTCAAAGGTTTCATCATCGCCACCGCCGATCCCTATTGTGTATGGGCTTAACGAGGTGTTAATTACTAAACAAACACACCGCATGAGTGAGTGCGCGACTTCGGAATTTCCGATGAAGCTTCGGCTATTTTCGTAAGATCAGCCTATTTGTTCTGGGGAGACAAGCCTCTCAGAGAGTTCTCATCTGACCTCAGTTTATTCCATGATGACAGAGATTTATTGTCCGTCAGATGAATAAAATTACATTTAGGCAAATATAGCAACAGAAAACATCGACATTTCCAGCACACAATCTCACGGGAAAAAAGTTCGGTTGAACACGTGAACGTAGAGGTTGCTACCCACCCCTACGAAAAATCGACGCGACCACGCAATACACAGCGCTCGTAGCGGACAAATCGTAGAACTACACTTTGTACAGAAACTCGCGCGCAAGTGTTACAAACGGGTCAAAATATCGAGAAGTAGTGGGAATATCGCCATGAAACTTGAATTATAAAGATTCTGGCAAGAAAGACAAATCGATTGGTGTATGGTACTGCAAATTCGACCCAGCAGTTGCGGCGCTATCGTTCATAAACCTAGCGCAATTTGGAAGTGGAATGAAGATGGCGGCTCAGAACATGCAGAATAGGCCGATTTTCAAACACCGATCAACATCGTCGACGCCATTCGACGCCCCACTGCTGCATATCATGAGAATCATCAAAATCTCATCTTTTAAGATCACTTTATGTCAACTTCAGGACTTTATGAGAAAAAAAGTTATTACAGTTTGAATCTACGTGCCTTCAACATTTTCGTCATCCATGTCATTGCAAGAAAAATGGCGTAGAATGTGTAAATTTTGTTCGATTTGCATGAATGAAAGCTTAGAATACCGATCTCAGTTTCGTCTTTCCTGGTCTTAGACGTGCGCAGGTATTCTGCCGACATAAACCATGTAAACAGTGCATTTTCAGACCGCAGAATGTTCGAATACCGGCACATAGTACCACCAGCTCACGCTAGGTGGCAGTGACAATCCGGGCTGCGTCGGTACCGCTGATCACTTCAAGCGAGCAGGCTTAATTGCTGTGCAAACACTGCGGGCCTTTGTGTTCCATTGTTTGGGGAGGTGTGAAAAAGGGATTATAGAGGGGCAATTAGCTCGCTGTTCCTCCTGTCAGTATAATTCCTCCAAGCTTCGACCTAATGGAATGCGGAAGTCATGTAATGTGACAGAGCTTGCGGATTATAATCATGCCTGTCGATCACTTGTGGTCGTTCCCCGATTGTTCGTGTTGTCCACCGGTCATTCAATAGCCGCGTGTGATTAAAGGTCCGTGGAAAATCCAACGATCAATTTCCTAGCTTCCGCATTCCATTAGGTCAAAGATAGATGTTGCCAGACTTTAGAAGACTACTTACCTTAATTCCGGAAAAACCTCAAACATGAGTGAAAATAACTCCTGCGAGAGGACTGATCTTCCGTGGAATTCTGTCGCATATCGTCGGATGAAGCTGTTCAACGGGACTTCACCGAGTAGACTGGCAAGGTGACGCAGGAGGAAGTAACCCTGAAATTGTAAGAACAGCAGAGAAACACACCATCAATTGAACATAGAGGTATGCACCTCCAGAACTCATTCCTGATCTATCGAGTGATGAACGGTCCCAACCTGGGATTGAACCAGGAACCTCTGAGGTGACAGCCGCCAATATTTCCATTGCCCCAATCTGACAGCCCATTCGCAGAATACATGTACTTTCTCACCTTTAAGTAATGCACCTGAGTGAACCGTTTATCTGGGTTCATACCATTCTTTACATAGAGGACGGAAGTGTCAGGGTCCCGTGTCTCCTTCCCTTGACTCGGCCGCAGTGACTGCAATCCCTCCTCTGTATTCTCAATTTCGGCGCATAAAACCCTGTAGCGTATCATGGCTCTTAGTTCCGCATGACATTGGGCTTCAGCTGCACTCCGCTGAAATGAAGAACATGCAATAAACATCACAGAGCTGCCAACAGGACAACACAAATCAGCCTCCTAAGTTTTTAAGTTCAAAGACAGGAGCAGCACCAACTAAATACCAACTCACCTTCATAACCTTTGCATGAATTATATCCTCCATGTACGTCGCAAACCCCTCACTTAGCCACTCCTCTGTCCAATCTCTTGCCCCAATCAGAATCCCAAACCAGGAGTGTGACAGCTCATGAGAGATCCGTATACATGAGCTGCCATCACCTGATATGAGTGACTGGGAGAGGAACATCAAGCTCGGGTTTGCCAGGCCTAAACTTGCAAAACTCCTTGGAATGATGAGCACATCCAGTCTGGGGAAGGGATGAGGACCAAGGGTGTCATATGCTGCCTCAAAACTTGCAATGATGTAGCCTTTGAACTCTGCATATGCTTTCTCCAGTAACGACTCGGGCGCATACAGACGAGATGGTAGGGTTTGTTGGTCGGTGTAGGAGATCTTGCATCTTGGTTGATGACTGCATATTTCAATCAGAGACCTTGAAAGTAACAGTAAAAGAGATGGGAAATAAGAGGATGAAATGAGAACTGGTTGTACATCAATAAACAAATGCCATGAAAGGAGTACAGATATCACACAATTGACCTCAGGATATAAATGTATGTATTGCATGAAAGTCAATGGAGAATGAACAAAAATACGATTCAATCAGGACAATTTTCATACGAGAAAAGCATCATTATCAATCAATGAACTTGAACCACACAATATCAAATACGAAGAAATGCATGAAATGTGAATTAAATAAATATGACAATCAAAGACCTGAAAGATAGAATTTGAAATGAACACATCAATCAAAGATGAACACATCAATCAAAGACAGGGAAACATATAAGAAAATACAGGTATCCAATCAATAACTTGGAAAATTGAGAATGAAGTGAGCACAATCAATCAGACACAGGGTATCAAAATAAGACTAAGATTAAGAGACCACAAACAACACTGATAGCCATCGAGTTTTCTATAGCAGACGTAACATTAACAAACTGGTTTCCTGCTCAATAACAATCTTGGGCAATAAACTGAGAAAGTGTGGTGGTGCACGATGTGCCATGCTTGCCATCCCCCAGTCACAACAACTGGGGACAAAAGGGGATTTGTATTACCAGCTCATACTACATGCACTAAGTACAAATGGAAAAAAATTCTATATTCTCACTTGCTACAACCACTGAATGCCTTCCCCTCCACCAGCGGCCGACTCTTCCAGGACCCGACAGCAATGGCAAGCACGGCAGCTGGGTGAGGCATCTTGGTGAAGTAGTAGAACACAGACTCGCTACCTTCATCGCAGGTCACCACAGGTTCCTTGTCTCCACTCATCAGCACCACCAGACCTTGCTGAACTGTCACATGGGCTTGCCATGATGCGAGGGCAAGTGGTGGTTCTTGACATGGAAACAATGCACGGTTGTTAATCCAGGCAGCTGGAGTGAAGACACAGGGATATCCATCCTGGTCTTTAATCCACCAGAGCGATGCTCCACTTGGTCTCGTTTGGTATTTGATCCTCACAACTCTGGGAAATCTCCCTACATCAGTCACTCCGTCCTTCCAAATCCTCAAGCACCATTTTTCAACTAAGAAGTCTAAATTACAACATGGAAACGTCCTGCATTTCAAATATTCGTCATATAATACATCAGAATTCTGCTCTGAATCTGAAAATATCACAGAATATGATGTCATTGGAAGAACCACCTCCTCAACAGAGTCAACTGAAAGATCACAGCAATCAAGAACAAAATGAAAATTCTCACTCTGTTTTGCAAGGTTTACACCACAAGAACATATTCCTAACTTATTGCAAACAAGGTCCCTGTGCTGCCCAGGTAATTTTGTGCTGTATGCAGAGGAGGGGTTTACATTTACATCCCTTCTGTCTGCTGTATCAGTCTTCAATGATGATTTGCCTGTACTTGAAGTGACATCAACTGCAGGGACAGGTATCAGTGCTTCGTTTCTCTTCAGCCTTTTTGTCTCTGGCGAACCATCAATGGAAGAATTTGTACAAGAAGGTGCACTGGAATGACAACCTTCACTGGAAGATGATGTGATGCAGGATTCACAGCTTTTGCCAAGTTCAGGGCCATCGTCAGCACCAGCAGACAATTGATCACCCTGATTTGGATATCTTTTCTTTTGGTCTGATGTATCAACCTGTTCGAGACATCTGCTCACATGACCCGATCCAACAACCAAAATTGGAGGATGCCTTGTTTCTGCACCACAGACATCTCTTTCAGTTTCAGTGTTTTGCAAGTCTGTCACTGGCCCAGAACTTGTGGGGTCAACAGGATCAACACGACCAAACACTTCCGATGAACTTGGCTGGTACTCTTTGTCAACCAATGGATCTAAGATGACTATGACAGTTCCCTCAACAACTTTCCTCTCCAGGTCGAATTTCCAATCAAGAACATAATGTCGGACAAGAATTTCGTCACTGTTGGCCATCAGTGGGAGGTCATCCTTGTGTCCGCCTTTCTCTTCCATCTTCACACCATTGATCTGCCTCTGAATGGAGATGTAATTCACTAAAGTACAGAATATAGCATGAATTAGCCTTGTCGCCAGAACTCATCTGAAAGTACAGTAGTAGAGTAACATACAATCAAATCATTTTTTATACATGCTCATCGTGGACATGTTTTCACTTCCACACCAATGAGTCTGGATGGAATGGAAGACGTCTGACAACGATGGATGACATGACATGGTTTATGTCACACGACATCATTGCTTGATCGACAAAACCGACAATCATAGGCCTATGTGAATCTTGTCCCTGTCATGCCTAGGCCTACCAGTATGCAAGTCAAGTGGGCATAAAAAACAGCAAAAAGTAGGCCTAGGCCTACACCATGTACACCTACCTTCCTTGGCCAAGGCCTAATGTTATAATAGGGCCTACAAATAGGCCTACATGGTGAGGTCTACCATCCATGTCTACCATAGGCCTAGCAAGCCTAGGCCTAGGCTACTAAAAAAATGGAGAGTCAGTGGGGCTGGGCCTCGCCTGGGCATAAACTACTAGGCCTACTGGGGCCCCACTGGCCACGCCCAGTCAGTGGGGGATGAGGAAAAAAACGTAGGCCTAATTATGAAATAGGCCTACCGGTAGGCCTACTGAAATCTTACTGGTCATTCAATGAAGTTTTATGCGTTGAAAGGTATCATAAACCTCTCAAAAACATGTCATGTTAACATGAAAAGTGGAAGACAGAATTTCGAATTCGCCAGACCATGATGTGAGCTGCCTGCTTGCATGGCTTGCCAGACGACACGTGGGTTCGGCACGTCATGCACACGTGGTTCAGATGGTAGCATGGTCTTTCTCCCTCGTAGTACTTCACTAACACGTGTTACGGACTGTTATGAGGGCAAACGATTAGTCTATTCATAATCTACGTCATCAATTTTTCGGATATTGCCGACTGACTACGAATGGTTAGGAACGAGAACACGGATTACGAATTTCGTGATTTCTCAATATGATATGCAAATTAGGCATGACATCACAAATGTTGGAAAATTACTGAAATTCATGATTTCTGATTCTGATATGCAGATTAGGTGAAAATAGCAGTTCATTCTCTGACGTGCGAAAATAGGCGATTCGTACTGAATTTATTTACCTAATTTACTTTGCATAGAGTCTGTATTATCACTCAAAATGTATGTTGTTGTAGTCTTTGATTTTTCGTGTACTTACTATATATGATCAGTTGGTATATTTTGGTTAGAGCCGCTCCGCCAATACTTATTAGACGAGAAGTTCTAAATGTAGTCCACAGAGGGGAGCACTAGCTGGAGATACATTTTTAGCGTGTTCGTTTACTTGCCTGGGCCTCCCCCGGGTGAGACCCAAACTCTACAACAGTGCCGATTTTCTCCACTACGTTACACAAATAGACACTGTCATCGACCAGTCGCCGCCATGTTTGACCGCATCACTCCTCCTAATGGAGTTACCGTTAGGAGCCTGATCACAATTGGTAGATATTTTTCTATTTAACCTTCCGCTGCACTACTTTTCAAGATGGTAACCTTCGAACCATTGTTACAACAGAAGGCGCTCCTGCCTCGCACCATTGTGTACACACAGGCTGCGCGAGACTGCTTGCGGTGAGACTGCTTATGCACAGACCTGTGTAGCCGTGGAACGCATCACATCGGCCATTAGTGGTGTACATGCATTGACTGATGTTTATCTACACTTGATATCTTGAATATATCAATACTACCGCACCAATTTTGACAAGGTTTGTTGCATATGAATGGAAAACTTGCTGGATATACATGTATTTCTGCATCAACAATTTTGAAATTTGATGAAACTAGGACCAAAATCCTCAGAAAGTTGCATTCTATCAAAACTACTATAAATTGAAAATAAAATTACAAAATAAAAAAATGATTTTCAAGTTTTTTTCTGATGAGGTATTACATAATTTTGATATTTCGAAAGTTCCAAAATTTTGACGCAGGAGTATGACCAACAAGTTTTCCTTTCATATGCAACAAACCATGTCCAAATCGGTGCAGCAGTGTTTGAAATATTCAAGGTCAAGTGTAGCTAAACGTCAGTCAACTGCCTTTACATTGGCTTGTACAAACTGGGTAATTTAGTAAGTAACTAAGCCTAGCAAGGTTTCATGAACATGGGCCCTGCTGTAAAATCCACAGGCACTGTTAGGAAGTAGAATTTTTAAAACGATGTTTTATGCCAGTTTATGTAGGTTTGCAGAACGTTTTTTCGCACGGTGACAAGAGTGTGCTATTTTCTTCAGACTCGTCACATAAACCTTGACCTTACCGTTTAATAAGATGAAAAACCATTTCCGCATGAAATTAACATAAGAGGCCCTTGCCATGATGATCCATAGGAATGCCATTTGTCGATGTCAACCACATGTTGCTCCGATCAGTCTCTTCTATTCAACAACCTTGTGTTGGGTGTAAGAATTCTGAGGGCTCGCCCTATTTGACATGGACATGACTGGTATTCTAGAAGCCTCCTTAGCTCTAAGGTCCACTTTAAGCTTTTGTATTCTGCCCTGCAAACAATAGCTAAAGGTAAACCTTAGAGATAAGAAAGCTTCTAGAATACGGGCCATGGTGTCCTAATGGTGATCAATTCTATTAAATACATTCTGATAAAAAGAAGAAAAGGACATCGGAGCGAGGTCATTGGTTTCCGATCTTGAAGACAGTGATTTTGACCTCTAAACCTTGAGAAGTAGTACCTAATGGGAACAGCCATCTTTGATTAAACCTATAGGAGATGGTATATACAGGCTTCTAACTAGCTTTCTCCTGAAATTCTGAGCAGATTTGTATTTTACAACTGTTTGACCTTGACCTTGACCTCTGACCTTCAAGGCCATTGCGTATCTGAAAGGTCATCCGTGATAACCTTGGTATAGGTGAAGGTTTTTGATTTCTAACTTCATCGGGTTCCGACTTATCTCATATTATCAAACTTTTATGTCAAATCTCGCCATGATATCAGCAAATATCACATGATCATTACATTTACATCCATTAGACTCCACTGACCCATTGGACCCCTGTGAAACGCGTTTCAGAGGGGTCCGATTTGGAGAGCTGAGATGTTGACTTTGCGTAATCATGTGTAATCCTGTTGTTTTCCTTCTCTGCCTGATTTATAACAAAATGGAAAATAGGCTGTTGCCTTGCCGGAAAGTTATGGAGTTGAACAGAGAATTCTTTGTTATATCAAAAAACTGCGGCTTTAAATTTTCAAATCCGATGAAAATTATAACGATTTTACAATGCTGAATTTGTAGCCTGTTTGGGCCGTAACCATTATGCATTCCCCCTTGCCTTGATACACAATGATTGCTTATCTGTCCTACTTAATAGTGGATTGGCATGACAAACTTATAACCAGAGGGGTACAAGGTGCAGTGGCTCAGATTAACCAGGTGATGTAAGATTATGTAAAATTAGTCAATGTGGGAAGGTGTATTTCTGCAACATATTCTCTAAAGGCTCTGTTTAGCAAATGATCGAGGAGGTGCAAACTGAAAATTTCAGATGCAATAACATCCTAGGATGAGCTATGATGTGCCGATACCAGTATCAGGTCTCTTACTGTGCCAGGTCTCATGATATGTCAAAATATCAAATTTGATATATCATTGGCTGGTATTCATTAAAGGTAGCAAATGCTTTTACTTCAAGTTTTGCAGTACATTTACATTGGACAGTGCTGTGGAAATCGTAAGTAAACGCCTTTGCTAACTTTTATGAATACCAGCCAATATCATTATGATGCTGACCTGGGGAATAAAACATAGGAAAGGAACTTGTTAGTCCTCTATCTGGCTGTTACGAATTATAGGGTTAAAGTTGGGGTTGTTACGTACTATTGGCCTTTCGTCTGTTTTCACGGGTCCGTCTGTCAGGAATTCTGTCTGACCATAGGCCTATTTGCCGTTCAATAGCTTTAGTGTCGGGCTTAGTTGTTGCGAGACGGATCTTTTGAAACCGCCGTCATGCGCTTGCCTATAAATTTGTGGTATTGGGGTAATTTTTTACTCTCCTCTCAGCCTCGGCGCACGGAAGTCACAACGTGCATTTATGGGTGCCACATTTGGTATGTAGTAAAATCCAGCTTTCTCGTCTTTTTTCTAAGATTTTATGCATTTTTCTTCACAGGCCTGTATTTTTATACGTTGTCTATGCTTTGCTTTCAGTCGACCTGTTCGTCCACTGTCTCGTTGTACCGTTGACGTTACTATGGAATAAACATCATTTGGAAAACTGAAAATGGAATCGTTGTCATTAACACTGGCCTCGGAGGCAAGTTAGTTAAGAAACAAAAGCGTGACAGACAAAATCTCAATCTTTGATACAGTAAACCTCGCGTAAGTCGCCGGTGCCTAACCCGCCAAAGTGTTTAGGTCGACACAGCTGAAAAGGTCCCAATTTCTTGTAACGATATTTCCCATTAAGTTACCTTCGCTAAGTCGCCATTCCTAAGTCGTCAAAGTGCCTAAGTCGTCGTAAATGTCTTGGTCCCAACTACGTAGGCCCACAAGCAATACTTTTCGCCTTGCGTAAGTCGACACGCGACGATCGCCGCACAGCTAAGACCTGCTTTCCATTGGTGCGTTTCCGGAAACGCTCGAAACCATTGGTTTTTTTGCGCCGTGACCAACGAAGTGGAAACAAACAATGCTTTCAGCGCTAACGCACCAATTGAAAGCAGGCCTACGAATGGGAAGTTGAAATCGGGAATCCTCGTCACTCGTGCAGCAATAGAAACTTTTTCATATTCCCGAATGCCCCGCATTCACTTACGCTGCGAATACCCCGAATCGCCACGAATCTGAAAGTTGTCACGACGTGGCGCTGCGAGCGTTTGTACCGAAGTCTCTGTTTTTCTAACGTTATTTCCATTTATTTCTGGCGTGAAAATAAACCATTTGTTTTGGTCGCCCAACAATAAAACTTACATCATCTTGTAGCAGATGAAATTTTCTTTTAATCTAATTCCTTTTTTTCTTAAAATGAAGAGATACAATGGCGATAAAAGCAACGTCTTTTGTGTCATTTTTCCTGTAGAAAAATGTCCAGGCAATTTTTTCATGCCGCAACGTCAGCACCTCACATGACGTCAGTGACACCTAAAATGACGTCAATGACGTCGTTTCGGTACAAGCGCTCGCAACGCCGACCTGTCGGTGAGCGGGTTCCCCATTCTCAAACGTTTCTTGCAGTTCCTAAATCCTTCTCAGTTCATTCCTGAACATTCGTACTGTTCGCGTGAGTTTTTGTTTGTCAAAAACTTTCGTGGGAGCGTTCATGGATTTTACGCCACAAATTCAACTACGAAGTACGAATTCAAAGAATCATGTAAGAATTGTACGAATAAGGTACGAGTCACTTACGAATATTCGTGGCCGATTCGTGACAGATTCATACTTGATTTATAAATACATTCGGGACATTCGTGCCTGTTTGGGGATGTTTTCGGCGTGGGTCCACGAATTTGAGGGAGACACGAATGGCCAAGAATAGCCCAAAATGCAAAAGAATCGACTACAAAGCTGTTACGATAAGAAAGGGTTACGAAGTGTTTACGATCCGGCGAATTTGAAATTCGTGAACAGTCCCACGGAAGTTTTTGACAAACAAACAAACTCGTAGCGTAAGTGAAAGCGGGGCATTAGTGAAAGCCGGGAAGCGTTCTCCCGAACAGACGGGGCGTATTAGGCTGGTTCCCGGCTTTGACACTACAGTCTGACTAACGCATAGATCAGATGTTATGTAAACTGTCCTATCCGCCAAATTTTGCCATGAGGGCTGTATGTCAATATACTCGCAAGCTACGGCCGGTGTTACTTTTTCAGTGTGGTCCGTNTGTAAACATGGGATACGCCGGCATGGCAAGGAAATGCTTCAGGCTCGTGAGGAGTAATGTTCGTCGACTCTCTGCCCGGCTCTCTGCACCCGAAAAAATCGGTTGGCTTATAGCTGTGTATGTCATCTGCCTGTGGGTACGTTGGCATTATATCAAGTCTGTGAATGTGGGCGTAAGTTGTGTATTTCATAGTTCAAAGAGGAGGACGGTAGAGGTGATGGTGGAGCAACAAGAACGATTCGACCACGTGTGTTCAGACTCAGGCGGAAGTGTCTACACTGTTAGAAATTATTAAATTTACAGTAGTAATTCTACAGTAATTTTACAGAAATTCCCTGCAGCAGAGTCCCCAGCACTTCTGTAAATTTACATAATTTTTTTATGGTATGATTCATGTTTTCCTGTATTGGTTGGACTCCATTGGACATCCAATTATGATGCCTTCTGAGATCAGTATGAAAATATAATTTGGTCAGCCTCCAGTCAAATCTCTGTTGACATTTATTTAAGTTTGTAATTTTACAGATCAGGTCTGTAATTTTACAGAACCGTCCTGGGGACTCTGCTGCACAGATTTTCTGTAAAATCTTCTGTTATTTCTAACAGTGTACCTTCTTATGATTATTCACAGCGCTGTGCTAAACCAGGAAAGGAGACAGACGATACGAGAGACTTGGGGCCGTGTAACGTCCTACAAAGGTTTGAAAATACGTCATATATTCGTTGTGGGGGTAGAAAAGGATATGGCAGATGAGGCCAAGCGAGCGTTTGACGCCGAGAGACAGAAATTCGGCGACATCTTACAAGGAAATTTCATTGACACATACCGAAATCTGACTCTTAAGATGATTTTTTGGATGCAGTGGATGGAAATGCATTGTCACAATGTAGAATATATCATGAAGTGTGATGATGATGTATTCATTTCTACGGAAAATTGCGTTGATTTTATTCAGGATCAGATCCGACCAGGTGCCTCAGTTTTGATAGGGAATCTTGCACGTCATCTTTTTCCTTCGCGAAACTCGGCGTCAAAATGGCGGCTGCCATTTGATCAATGGAAATGGCCATTTCTCATTCCTTATCTCCAAGGTTACGGGCAACTCATTTCGAAACCTGCACTGGACGCTTTCAATCTTGCAGTCCACACGAAGAAAGTAGAAGAGAAATACCAAGCAACGTGGAGAAATTTTGCCCTCGATGACGCCTACCTTGGGATTTTAGCAAATGTAAGTGGCGTTACTCTTCTAGGATCGCCATCATTCATCAACCACTTTCCACTCTCGCATGATGACCAGTGTTTATTTTGCGGTAAAGTCGCAGTGTTAACGTCTTCCGCAGAAGAGATGAGAACAGCCTGGTGTTCGGTAGTGTCGCCAAATTTACTACAGCCTTTTATGACATTTAAACCACCAGCATGAGGTCCCATGCTCCGAGACGCAAGAGGAGTCACAATCACAACTGCCGAGAACGTCCGGAGTCATCGATTAATCTTCAGCATCGGAAAAATCATCCTCCAACAGGGCCGTACATGTAAGCTATTTAGCGGGGGGTGGGCAAGGGGGCAGATGACCTCCCCAGAGTCAACCAAAAAACGTGATTTTCATGCGGATTTTGGGCAAAAAAAGGTCTTCTGCCCCCCCCCGACCAAAAAGCTAAATACGGCAACATCGTGAAAACATTTCCTGATGTATTTTGCAAACCAATAGGCTACATGTACCTTGAAACAAAAATGCCGTATTTAGGGCCGTATTTAGCGGCGGGGGGGGGGGTGATTTTCATGCGGATTTTGGGCAAAAAACGACAAAAAAGGTCTTCTCCCCCTCCAGGGAGGCTTTTGCCCCCGCCCCACGGCCAAAAAGCTAAATACGGCCCTGTAGATCGATATGCTACAAGCTGTCATCCTCCGAAAAACACAAGTGTTCGTCACAAAACAGCAGTTTTGGTCAGCTGTTGACTTCTAAATCGAATTTTCTTATAAACGGCTGGTGGTAAATCGATGCGGTTTGCTGCATTTGATAGGACATACATGTACATGTACATGTAGTTGTGCATAATGCTTACCGGTACCTTTGTAAACAGAAACTGCAGTAAGCTCCAGTTTAAACCACCGGTTCATTATGTTTAGCACACCCAATCGGCATGAAGCACACCCACAATTCGAAATGGGAGTGAATAAAACATAACAAGTGTTGCGCTGAATGGCTGGAATGAGGCCAAAAACAGAATTGGATCAGACAAGGGTCAGTTTCACCCTAAAACTTAACCAACTATCCATTCCAGCATGGGGTTGTGATTGGAATAACGATTCCAGCCATTCAGCATAATACTTGTTCACGACCGTTTGAACGTAGTGCTTCGTCTACATGTCTTTCTCGTGTAGTGCGATGACCATACTCTAGTTTCATCGATTTAAGACCGGTTCTGGATATTCAAGCCACGCCCATTCTGTATAACTTTGACCTCATGGTTCGAATCCATAAATAGAGCTGACCATGTATGATTGACGTCTTGCCTGCCCCTTTGTGCTATGTTACATCACAATATTCGTAAGCAATGCCTGGATAACCGATGCCGAATGAGTAGGCCTACCGCACTTACTGACCGTGGGTTTTGCATAACGACTTGTTTTCAATAGAAATTCATTCCGCTTTTGGCATTGTTCGCCCTTTATAATTTGTGTGAATGGGAGGTACGTTGTATTGTATTTCATTGTGTAGGCCTACTCGAAACGGGTGCCGATAATTAGAAATATTGACAAACTGATTCTTCATGAAGCAATCGACTTTAGCTTAGTGAGAGATCCCTGTACAACACTACAGAACGATTTTTTAAGATAGTCTTCTACTGTCCCAAAAATGGCATGAAACTTTGATATGGGCGTACACATGGATTTACGGCCTATTGTAACTTCATGCTAAATAGGTATAAAGAGGAAGGCCTAGCGCCTTATTTCCACTTGTTACCGCTTGGTGTCAGCAGCGCATGGGACCTCACAGCTCATTAAAATTGAGAATAAAATCCTCTTCAAACGGTCGTATATTGGAGTTGAATTGCGGGCTGAAAACTGAGCAGGAATTGTGTATCCGTATGGAAGATGATCACTTCTCTTGCCTAATCAGCAGCCGGATTGTGATTTTCAAATGGGACATCGACAGAAAGAAGAGCCGATTTGAGAGACAATCAGAAAAGTCCTCGCTAGTCCGAACACTGCCACCTGTTGCTCATTTGCAGAACTGACGGACGCAACAAGAGTCAGATGAAGCCTATCGCGGGGGTCTATTTTGATTGGTCCGTCCATCTCCAGGCCGTGTTTTGCATATTCATTTATTTTATTTTTGGATTCCCATATCACGGCAATCGTATCATTTGACAACGCTGCTCTCAGGCATTAGTTTCAACCAGCTACACTACACTCTCTGTTCACTCTAGCCAGACAAACATTCCTTGGGCAAGAAAATCGCAATTTGTTATCAAAATCACGAAAATTTTTCCTCTCGAAAAGCCGATGCACAGCATCGCCATCTTTCATTTTGTCTTTACTGTTTGAGGTCACGTGATACGCGAACCACTAATCCGTGATCTGATCATGCTGATGACGTAGAACCAAAATCTGGTTCTTCGTTTACTCATCAATTGCGTCCAGCATAGGCTAAAAATAGCAATACGAGTCAGACGTTCGGACTAAGTCCTCGCATGACACTGACATCTGAACTTCGACGCCTTAATTGAGCAGAGTTGAAGCCGAGTAAAACATGAATGGCATCCCTTTCACGGTCATGAAGATGCATAACATAATACTCGAGTTATTGATTTGACCTACTTTTCAAGGTTGCAGAGGTCAACGATGAAAAAAGCTCTGAACATGTCCCATTTCCTCTAGTCTCATTGCTTGCTTTTGTCAGCTAAGCTTTGTTGTAACCTTAAACTGAGGTGCATGTTCATAGCCAAGACATTTATATGGCAATTTGGCATGTTTGTAACTACATGTAAATGGCTTTTATTGGGTTGCTGATGATTCCCACCACCATGCTTCAAGCCAAGCGGGCATTGGCACTATTTTTTTTCGACATAGTCCACTAAGACCGAAATTTCAGTCTCTGAAAATCTATGCTTTCGTTTTGACATGGCAGTAGGGGATGTTTCATGTTCTGAATCTCTCGGCCCGAGAAAAACATTGCATCCCACGGGGGGACATTCGGTATGTCACCCGACATGGAGGGCAACATTTTTCTAAAGCCTAAAGCCTAGTTTATACTTCGACGCAAGTAGCTCTGAACATGTCCCATTTCCTCTAGTCTCATTGCTTGCTTTTGTCAGCTAAGCTTTGTTGTAACCTTAAACTGAGGTGCATGTTCATAGTCAAGACATTTATATGGCAATTTGGCATGTTTGTAACTACATGTAAATGGCTTTTATTGGGTTGCTGATGATTCCCACCACCATGCTTCAAGCCAAGCGGGCATTGGCACTATTTTTTTCCGACATAGTCCACTAAGACCGAAATTTCAGTCTCTGAAAATCTATGCTTTCGTTTTGACATGGCAGTAGGGGATGTTTCATGTTCTGAATCTCTCGGCCCGAGAAAAACATTGCATCCCACGGGGGGACATTCGGTATGTCACCCGACATGGAGGGCAACATTTTTCTAAAGCCTAATTCATACTTCAACGCACTACCATCGCCGGCGACCGACACGCGTTCTTGCGTTCAACGCCGACCCCGTCGTGCGATTTGGTCGGCGTCCGATCGCGAGGCTGTAATTACTTGAGTCATTTCATAACGAGTCGCCGTCGCTAAAGTACGCTGGACTATGCGTCGAAGTATGACTCCGGTTGCCATGATGACGGTGCCAACTTCGTCTAGATTCTACAGGAATATGACTGTGCACTAATGTAGCATATAAGGAGTGTACAGGGAGTCCGTGAGTAGGCTACCGTCTTCCTATGATGGCTGTAACCCGCCCGTATATTTCGTGGGCCCGCAACAGGGTCGGCATTTATAGCCAATCATCGGCTTCCATAATATGGGTCTTGACGTTTGTGCCGTGACATTCCAAAAGTCAACACATTTTCAAATGTCACATCAACACACTACAAAAGTCTGTAGCGAGTCTCCCTATAAACTGATTCTTGAAAACCAAACACTGTCCCAGTTGCAGCTTACATGTACTAGACTTGGTATTTTGCTGTCCAAAAAATTTGGGGCCAAACCAGGCAATTCGTAGGTTTACTGACTGTCTATTTTCGCCGATCATCACCCCATCTCGGCATGATAAGCAGGAGTATTCCGTTGATACAAACAGTCGTCAGAACATATAAACCCAAAAACGTGCGGTCGAGTATTTCGGCTGCCAGTTTCCATTCATTGACTTTCTCTTCTTCGTAGTTCGCCAACACTGCTTGCGCGTAACTTGCCTTGACCACATCCGGGTTCGTTACCGCTGGCAACCCGTTGTCCCCCTTTGCTCCTATCTTCGCCTCCTTTTCCTTTTCCGCTGACCATGCTTCAACCTGGCACTTTTTCAAAGGAGACCGCCTGGGAACTTTCTTCCGCACGACCTTCGCAAATCCATAAAACATGACCGTTCTGAAGCAACCGGGTAGAGGAATGGTTGGGTCGCGATGGTAGATGTTCAACACTATGATACTGATGATCACTGACATTGCAGAGAGAGCGACAAGTGCAGTCAAGTAGGATGCTGCAAGAAATGTAACAACGATTACATGTCGTTGTGAATGATAAAGGTACATGTACATGTACATGTACATGTACACTCATGGAAAAAGTAAATGGACAGCAGTTTTTCTTGAATATCTAAAAAAAATTGGGTAAAGAAAGTTGGTCCCAACATATACAGTAGAAGATTTTCCTGGCTTATGGTATCAGCGTCGAAAAATTCCGTTGAAAGCCGCATACTCGCAGACATGGATACTGATGACACCATTCGGTCGGTGGTTGGGCACAGGGCCCGCTGGCTAGATGCACCATCAAAGATTCAGCATAAAATCGGCTGCACTATTCGCACAGTTCGTGTTAAAACGTGGCAATCAACAAAAAGCCATGTTGACTTTTGTGGCATACTTACACATCAAGGACACCGACTGCGATCCCTTCGGTAACGAATCGGCAATAAGGAGCTGATAGACGGTGAAGGCGAGGAGGATGGTCACACTGAAAGAGATTTTCTCCCCGGCATCCGCAGGCATCGCGAAGACGAAACATACCAGAGCGGAGATGAACATACAGGGTATGATCAGGTGGATCCAGTAGTACTGGTGTCGACGCTGTAGAGTTAATGACACCTTATAAATACTCATGTTGGGAAGGAAACCATCTCTTCTCATCGAGTATACAGGCATTTCTGAGATCTCCCCCTCCGTTTTGGCCAACTCCCATTCGGAATTGGGCGTGAAGAATTCAAGGTTCACCTTTCCGTTCGTGACGAATTTCATAATATTTGTAAATCCAGTCGCTGCTGAGAACGATATCTCGCATTTCTGCCAGTCGAAGGGGAAATACCTCATATCAAGGTTGCAGGAACTAGTGAAGACCTTCACAACGTTCCACCACACCATATTCATATAGACGATGATGGC
>NMRB01000074.1:314905-337474 GCA_002633025.1 Notospermus geniculatus
TGTTCTGAGCCTTCGTTTGAAGTGTTTGCAGGGCGTTTGCAATTCTCTTGCTCGTCGCATGGGGGCTGTTTGTTCGTTCACGTCAGCTTTAAGTGTAAGGTCTACCTTTAGCTATTGTTCGCAGGGCAGAATACAAAAGATTAAAGTGGACCTTAGAGTTAAGGTGGCTTCTAGAATATGGACCCTAGTGTTTGTTCCTAGAAGTTCGAATGACAGCCACGATTTGGATGAAACCGAAAAAGACCATGTGAAGTATGGCGACAACTACATGTATCCTAAATTAGCGGAAATCATCGACACATATTTTCTGCTAATCGCAATAATTCTCGGAATAATTTTTAATTCGTTGACCGTGGTCGTCTTAGTCGTCGGCAGAATTGGTAAAGTATCGACCAGGCTTCTCCTCATCACTCTTGCTGTATCTGATACTTCATCCCTCTTCCAAGACCCAATTCAAACCTGTCTGGTAACATTCGGATGGATCTCATCGAATCTCTTCGTAAGCTGGTCACCTGCGGCCTGTCCGCTTTACTTTTTTGGTTCATACTTTCTGGCAAGTTTTTCCCATTGGAACGTCATGTTATTAACTGTTGAAAGATGGATATCTGTGTCATATCCACTGAAGGCGAGGTTCATCTGTACTAAGAAGTGGACATGCATCACACTTGTCTGTGTATTCTTAATTCTAACCGGGTTTTTTGGACACCTTCTCTATGGTTATCGATTTGTGTATAGATATGGAGTACGTATGTGCGGCGTCACTGAAAATTACGGACGGTTCCTACCAGTTACCCAAATGGCCAACACAGTTGTGTCATTTCTTGTTCCCTTCTTTTTCATAGCAACATGTAATATCTTGATTCTTTTCAAAGTTTCAAAAAGCCAAATGAAAGGCAGCAAATTTCAAAAAGGCAATAAATCATCAGTGCGACTAAACAATATGGCAATCATGTTAATGACTCTGAGTATAGTGTTCATGGTACTCGTTGCTCCACACGCTTTTGTTTTCCTCGTAGTTGGAGTAGCACAGTTACTTGGTCTTCGACACATTTTAATCATAATATTCAACTCTAGTATGTTTTTGAACGTCGCGTCAGTCATTGGTTTCCTTAAAGTGGTCAACCATTGCAGCAACTTCATTCTATATTTCATCAGTGGGAGGCAATTCAGACAAGCTTTTCTGAGGATGTTAAATTGCGAGCGATGAGTACAAGGAATTAAGGGGAAACGTACAGGCATTGACAAAGTTGATCGACACCTTATATCGTTACTTCAAATAATTCAAATACTAACGCACCAAGGTTTGTTTCATGTGAATGGAGATCTTATTATTGAAGAACAATAAAAAATGACTTGCAGGCAGAGAGAGTGTTTGGCACATCGGGCATATTTTCGGCCGCGACAAGTAGACGCTAATGAAACGACTAAAGCAAGGTTCATTGGCACACGGATCCGATCCGTTTCCAGTCCGTTTGCCCCTAATTTTCCGGATACGACAACGCTGAAGTCCATTTGATAGATTTTTTACGGACCAGGAGCCATGTTCCCGAAGCCATCGTTAGGTTAACGATGTCGTTACGCTATGCATTTTTCCAGTTTTAACGACATCGTTAACCTAACGACGGCTTCGGGAACATGGGCCCAGAATCGTTATCTCCTGCTGTTCAAACTGCGTACAAAACTTGGAATACTTCCACGATATGGAACTTACACAAATTGCGCATTGATAATTTCTTCATCCATGAAGGTTATTGTCCTTTTATGCAGGAAGTTATTTATTGAGCAATGGACAAGTTTTCAACAGCACATCGTTCTTCTGACATTCCTCTATTTGTCATTCTAAGTCGTTTAAATTTCGGGAATTTAAGCTACATGTACAAAATTTAAAAGTTTGATAAGCCCGGTGGTCGAGTGGTTAGCGCGCTCGACTACCAAACTGTGCAATGGGTCGGCGCGGGTTCGACTCCGGGCGAAGGCATGTACAAAACGTTGTGAAACATTAATGCAGGGTCCGTCGGATGGGACTAAAAGCCGTGGTCCCTTGTACCTGAGTGTCTATGCCAGGGCAAGTAAAAGACCTACATCAGGTCGCCACAGCATTTCTGCAGGGACAGCAGTAAAAACGACACCTTCGTATTTCCTCGGATCCCATTGGATGCGAGAATCATTCCATGTCTGAAGAAACCAATTTAACCCTAAGTTATGCAAAATCACTGGGGTTTTTTTGGGGGGGGGGTCGTATACAGAGTTCACTGATAACGTACATGTAGGCCTACTTTTTTTGGAGAAAAATCAAGAGGTTTGACACTTTGTCAACCATGTCAACTGGCACCCTGACCTCACCAACTTTACGTCATCGTCAAGACTTTATTTCCCAACTGATTGCCACGATTTGTGTCACAAATTACATGTATCTCAGAAATATTTACTCAACGATGATGGTCCACAGGCTTATGTAACTTTGTGGCCATTTTTTGAACAGTCTGGAAAATAGCGATTTTCTTGTGGCAAATTTAACGTAGATTCAGAAAAACATTGTTGCCATTTTTTTAGTCTGCGCTTTTTGGCAGATGGGGCAGTCTTAAAAATGCGCTACAACATGTTTACACTAACTAACCTGTGTCAGGCCGCCTGAGAACGTTATTGTCTGTTTGCGGTTATTCTGCAAAAAAATATCATAACAACAGAAATGAGTTTTCACAGACGCTGTTCAATATCACCGAAACAGAATCGAGCATCACCACTCCATCCATTTTCTATCTATCTTTTGTTATCAAGTTGACCTCACTACCGTTCACCCGCAGCAGAAAATCGTAGAAGTGGTAATCTGTAACCATAGTAGCCATAGCTCAGTTTTTACTTGCGGCTGGGACTATCATATAGTGTTGGCGTTCCCAGAGGTAAGTAAATGCTATTAAAAGTGCGTAAATGTTTAGTACATGTGTACAGAGGTTGTACCTCTTTCTGTACAATTATGTTTAGGGGCCTACTCAATGATGCCTACAAAGTTAATGATGCCGTCAAAAAACGGGTAGGTATTATCCCCGGAACGGAATAGTTATTTTTGACGGAACGGAACATGTACAGTCTTTGACAAAAGTTTATCTCCACCTGATACCTTGAATATTTCAAATACTTACTAGGCCAATTTTAACACGGTTTGTTTCACATGAAAGTATATCTTGTTGGTCGTATTGCTGCATCAAAATTTTGGAAATATCACAACTGTGTAATAGCTCATCAGAAAAAAACACCTAAAAATCAACATTTTCATTATGTAATTTTTTTGTGACTTTTGTTACAGCTTTGATGGAGTGAAACCTTCCAAAGACTTTGCGATTTGTTTCATCAAAATCTGTTGAGTGGTTGCTGAGATGTTTGAGATATTTCACAAAATTCTGCTATCCGTAGACAGAGCTCACCTAAAATCGTAGAAGTATGAAGTTTTAGCATAAACTGGTAAGAAGTTAACTACGTTTTTCCAAATATCAACATTTTAATACTTTGAAAAATATGCAATATTTCTGCCCAAATAACGCAAAAAGTCCCAAAATTTTGTCAACCCATATTCTAAGGGTAGCTTTATCTAATGGCATCAAAATTTCCGGAAAAGCAGGAAAATCTCTAATTATCAAAATTTTGATACATGTCATCTCAAATATCTCAGCAACCACTCAACACATCTTGATGAAACAAAGCACCAAATCCTTAGAAAGTTCCACTCTATCAAAACTGCAACAAAAGTTACAAAACATTACATAATAAAAAAATGATTTTTGGTGTTTTTTTTCTGATGAGCTATTACATTATTATGATATTTCCAAATATCCAGCATTTTGGTGCAAACGCATGACCAACTAGAAATTGGCTTTACAGCCAATTTGAAGACCGCCACTGGACACAAGCAGAGGTTTCGACAGTCAGTTAATGAGAGGTATTGTTCTTGATGGTTGAGATGAGCAATGTCAGAATGTTGGCACTATGTTGGCAGCGGCATCCATGTATGGTACTTGCAGGCTCTGGGCTAGTTTCTTGAAAAATCCTAAGTTGGGGAAAATAATCTTAACTAAAGATTTTGTTGAGAAACCAGGCCCTGGTGTGGAACCAGTCTGTCAGGACTTTGCACCTAGTAGTTCCGGTGGACATGGAATCTTGAGCGTGAGTTGGACATCAAGAGGTCATCATAAACTTTTAACATACATTTAACATAGGCGTACAGAAGACGCGCATTGAATTGAAAGGAAAAAATGGCATGTTTTATTTTTGTCATTATCAAATTGCACAAAATACAGATCATCTAACTAATGTTCATGTTGTGACATAACCCTCGCTGCTCCTGATTCCATCATGACTGTTGTCGACTGCAGACATCTCTTGTAGCCAACAACATCAAGTCCTATGGCAGTAGGTAGCAAGATGGATCTTTTGGGTGCATTCTCTTTTGAAAACTTTGGCTTTTTTCATCTTCATGCTGAAAAGAGAAAAGGAAGATGTGCATGTCTTGGCAGTAGGCCTATCTACCATGTGTACATGTATGTAGGCCCCTATCGGTAATTTTTAGCTTGGCCTAGTGACTTGGTTTGACACGGGAAAAGTCGAGTCACCAGTACAGCAGGCCTAGGCCTACCGGTACAACGAATGACTGTTAGTAGCATATGAAAAGCAGTGCACTGCACGTAAGCTACATTATCATGTACACACACAGCCAAGTGGGAAGTAGACACTACACTACGCCTACTCTTCTTGCACTCTTCACTTTGATCACAGTGACAATCTCCTCAGGCCGTCTACACGATCGATGTCCAATGACGATGCAGAGTATGTTGACCATCGCCAACGAATGTGCAATGTGATACGATTAACGCATGCCAGGGGCTGTGAAATGTAGGCGTAGGCCTGAGCTGTCTGATTCAGTGACCATGGTGACAGCGGCTGGTGTGCATCTCTGACATGTCGATGTCTGACCGACGGCAGAACACCAAAAATCTAACAGAAAATATACAAATAAACATCACTTCCTATGGTTGACATTGACGCCAAAGAAGTTAACTTCCAAATTAAACAGTATTAAACAAAATTTACCTTCGCAGATGTCTCTAATTTGATGATTTCGAGAGCGTAGCCTCGACATGGTAGAGGAGACAGGAAGGCATGAACGGACAGTGGCGCCGCATGTGTGAAGCGGCAGATGTAGGAACCAGCATTTGCACAATGCGCATGCTCCGTTCTCTGCACGTGGATGAAATGCTACAGGGTTATTTTTAGATCTGACTCCTGCTTCTAAATCGGTCACACGGGGAATCCCCTTCGCTTGCGCTCTTTTAACAACCGTTGAAAATTCATCAAAATTCATACTTCAACGTTTTTGGATGAAGCCAGGAAACGAACTCGACCTGTCTTTTGCACATATGTACAGACCCAGAAAGTTTTGTGGCGATACATGGCTTAATTCTTGAGTTATTGCCCTGAAACCACCAGATTGGATGGAGAGATCCAGAGAGAGAGAGAGAGATTCAGAGATCCAGAGAATTCCAGTAAAACCAAGGAAGACCGCCACACTGTGGGTGTGTGGCGGTCTTAACAAGATACACTTTCATGTGGAACAAACCGTGTTAAAATTGGCCCAGTAGTATTTGAAATATTCAAGGTACCATGTAGAGATAAACGTTTGTCAAAGACTGTACATGTTCCGTTCCGTCAAAAATAGCTATTCCGTTCCGGGGATAATAACTACCCGTCAAAAAACTAAGGAGGAAGGCCACCTGTAGGTACTGTCACACTGAAGTAGTTCTCAAAACGTCCTATCCCGTCCTAAAAACATCGTAAAACGGGCGAGAACGTGTACAGCGTTGGCCAAATAATGCCTTGGAGTTCTGGAGCAACCCTTCCCGTCCAAGCCCGTCCATCATGTCCATGATAGAAGTTCGTCCACTCCGTTCGCACACAGTTTGAGCCCGTTCGGCAACTTTCTCAAGAACGGACTGAGAACTAGCTCAGTGTGATGGGTATGGGGGCATTAGAAGTACATGTATTTATATAAGGTATTTCAAATGGCCCAGTGATTTGACTATTTTTTTTTCATAAGGCTCTGTGTGCGCGAAATTACGGCTTCACTGATACTTACCACATCCAGTATCTGATAAATGGCCAGTGACTGGTCAATAATATCTGGTTCATTTGCACTGCCTGGCCGAACTTCCTTCTTATAATTTGCCATGAGATCGGCGATCAAACGTTGATCAGCTGTCACTAAAATTACAAGGAGAGAACCCTAAGGCCACGTAAAAAATGGTGATCGTCATTTTCTCGGGGAGGAGGTGGGTAGGGGGAATGATTTTTTAATTTTTTTTTTACAGTGAACTGGCATGAAGAATGAGTCAATGGTAACAACCAAATGCCTTGAAATCGCGTCCTTTGTATCCCAGGTGCGATATGAACTGAACAACAAGTGATGTCAATGGTCAAAATATATGTAAAAGGGCAATTTGAACGTTTTTTTTGGGGGGGGGAGTTATTTTTGAAGAAAAAAATTTTGTTGAAAAAAAATATTTATGAAAAAAAACGGGGTCGGGGCCGTTTTCGCGGGTCGGGCGGGGACGATCACCAGCTTTCTTTTTTATGTGGCCTAACCCTATGGACTTGAAATGTAAGATCATCAAGGGCACCTACATGTAACATCAACAAAGGGTGTCTAGGTCTTTCTAGGGTCCAATTCAATGTTGCCGCTGAATCCGTAAATTTATTATTGTTGGGGGACATCACAATATTGGGGAAACATTAGATTCTATTGCACCGGTCCTCTCAGTACGGAATCGTATTGGTGCCAATGACATTTGTTATTTTCGAAATAAAAAAGTCGTATTTACGAGATTAGAAGTCGTATTTACGAGATTAAAAGTCGTATTTACGAGATAAAAAGTTGTATTTACGAGATACAAATGAAAAAGGAATATGTGAAAAAGACGTATTACCGAAAAAATGAAAAATAGACAAATACGAATTTTTTATGTATACTAATTTGATATTTATCTTTTTTTATTTCGTTAATACATACACGTACATTTTATCTCATTCTGTATTTTGATACATTTTTCCCCTTTTTTATCCTTAATACGATTTTATTTCTACTTTAATTTCTATTCATTTTTTATCTCATTAATACGACTTTAAGATCAAAATCAAAACAATTGTCATTGGCATCAATACGGTTCCGTACAAATGACTTTGATTGTGCGTAAATTTTGAAATTGCGGAAACCTACCTGCACAGTCGACATCATGCAAGTGAAAACAAACAACAAATATCGCCAAGAAAACGATCCATGAAGTAGGCCTAGACATCGTTTCAGACGAATTTCCTTCCCCTTCCTCTGTGATCCGCCACTTGTAGTCACCAGGCAAATGAACTTGCAGGCTCTCGCTTCAGGAATTGAACTCCTCGTCACAGACTTGGTGTATTCTCGATTGGCGTCCAATCGTCGCAAGGTACACTACTCCTGCCCTCGATGAAGGCTTTTGTGCCGCGTACATGTAGTTTGGACGTTTAGAATGCATACATGCAACGCAGTAGATATGAATAATTTAGCTCTCGCCTCCAGAATTACATGTAAAACGGTGATTTGTTTGCATTGAATTGAAGCCGCCACCGGAATATCATTCTCATAACAACCGCGAGGTACATCGAGTGGTAATTATGCTTTCCATTTAAATGACACTGAGAGGTACTGCGTCCAATGGATGATTTCAAATTACCATCCATCATCCCAGTGGTCCATATGCCTTGTAAATATTGATGTAATCAAAGTTAATCATTGCCCATGGCAATGCTGATGCAAGTACCTTTTAACCTGCAAATGGGTGCTTCAAAACAATAGTAAATTACAATGTAGGAATGACTTCACTGGTCATGTACTTCCATCCCGTATAATTAATACATTCTCACCAGAAACATTTGAAGGGAACCCAAAACATTAGCCGTATATTAATGTATTACTTCAATGAGATAATTGGCAAACTGACAGGACCATGTTGTTGAGGACCATCAATAGGCTTTTTTACACGGAGCCGGTGCGTTCCGGATCGAGACTGGATCGAGGAATAATCAGTTAGTATCCTCAGAAATGAAATGCAAGGCATCAAGTTGACACATCCCCCACCACCACAAAAAAGTTGAAGCTCCTGCTACGTAAAGGGCACCGCACACGAGCGACAAAATCTGGGCGACCGCCTACGAGACTGGTGGCGCGACTAGACATCAGCCAATCAGAAGCGCCAAATCTTGTCGCTTTGGCGGTCGGAAGCCAAATCGGCCGACAAATCGGTCAAAATTGTCGCTCGTGTGCGGTGCCCTTAAAGCCAAAATTTAGGGAGTGCGAGACATCTCATGGCAACACATGAAGTGTATCCCTCAGTTACTTCATCGTTCGCAGTCAGTCTTTATGTTTGATTCCTTTTATGGTTACAGTTAGCATCGGCCGGTTGTTGATGGTTACAACAGAACGCGAAAGTGAGGGCAAGCTCTGTATGAAGACAATGCATTACTTTTGCCGAACAGAATAGTCACCTTAATCGGTTATGGTTAGTCACCTTAATCGGTTATGGTTAGTCACTATCGAAAGCACTTCTGCTGCTAACCAGAATCGGTCGCAGAAACGAATGGAATGGTTCGCTAACCGTTTTCGGTTTTTTTGCTTAATAACCATCTCCAGAGGTGGTTGGGCGATTAGCAGACGGTGTTGTTACTCTTTAGTCTTGACTGTTGCAAAAATGTACGAATCAGGTACGACTCACTTACGAATACTCGTGTGTTTGAATGGACCTAGTTACCCCCTCTTTTTTCCGAAAAAGTCTGAAGTGCGAATCTGAAATATTAATAATAAATAACCCAATGTCTGAAGTTGAACATTTAGTTTATTTTCTTTCATATCTCGAACATTCAGTGTGACCAGCAAACAGCGTAACGATCTGAAGTCGCGTTCATTCCACGAGGTGTTCTCTGACAGTCGATGTTATGATCCATACAAAAACAGCAGGTGAGGAAACAGTGCAACAAGCAGTCAGTATACCATCCGATGGAAAGGACACAATAGTCAGAGTTAATCAAAAGACCCACAGCATAGGGTACGCAGTACACTTCACTGAACCATTTCATTTTCCGTTACCAGCCCGCCGCGAACTTTTTTTCCTAACCGATCGCGATATATCCATTACGACCAACTTTTTTTCCTAACCTATATACATTGTAGCAGAAGCTAATCCTAATCCTAATCTTACTACTACACCCAACACTAACCCTGACCCTAACCCTTACACTTACACTTACCCAACCATTATGGATATACTGGTTAGGAATCTATAGTGGTTAGGAAAAAAATCCTCGGCCCGCCCAGGCCAGGCAACGAAAATGGTGAAGTGCGGCCGGTGAAGTGTGCTGGCATCAAGGCATCAAGCAACGGAAATTTCGTTTAAAGAAGAAATTGCCCGGAATCACATCGGTTAAATTTACACCACGAAAAGTCCATTTTAGTGTCGTTGCCATCCGCACACATGGTGAAACCTTGACTGGCGTAACAACACGACAAAAGCTACGCGGTTCACCTGTTCAAAAAACCCGTGTTTTCCAGACCCGTGTGTACGGAAAGCCGGCGAGAGGTCACACTAGTTAAGTAGCCCGACGACAGATGAGCTGCATGCACCCACTCTTCGGTCATTGTTGGAGGCGCGAAAACGAGGTCACTTAAAGGCTGCGCCATCTGTAGCCGTGCTAAGAACTAACGAGAACATGAGGATTTCGAAAAACACGGCGAAAACCCGTGTTTTTCAGACACGGGTTTCTTCAAACCCGGCAATTCATAAGGTGTGACCGTAAAATACACGGGGGGATTTTATGTAGTGTATTCCAAGGCTATGCCATGTATGCCGACGACGAAAATGGCCATTGCAGGCAACGAAAGTCGTGAAATGTGTACCGTGTGTACCTACGGTGGTGGGCGAATATACGTGTACTGCATTTTTGCAAAAAAAAGCTCAGTGTGCCCTTTTACAATGTACATTTGTACTTCTCAAATTACATGTAGTTCATCTGAAGGAGCATGATCACCGCCATGATTCATTATTTTGATGAACACGGGACAAATCAGTTTTCTAATAGATCAAGTGCAATCATCCATGGTTCATTCCTATGATCTACTTTCTTCAGGGCCGTATTTAACTTTGGTCCAGGGGGGCAGAAGCCTCTCGGGGGGGGGGGGNNNCGTTTTTTGCCCCAAATCCGCATGAAAATCACGTTTTTTGGTTGGCTCAGGGGGCAACTGCCCCCTTCACCCCCCCCCCTTTAAATACGGCCCTGTTCTTATGAATTCCTCCCCTACGCATTCTTCACTGGCAACTTGATTGAAACCTGAAAAGGCATTTGATACAGTTTTATCAAATGGTATCCACTGCAAGTTCACTTCGAAAAGATGATTCGCTATGGTGTACCATTACAGTTACATGTAGTGCACAAATATACATGTACTGGCATGGAGCCTACGGATGGGAATGAAGCTCAGTTAAAATCACATGAAATTAAAACAACTACAATGTACCTAAGCAGGCAACGTCCAGAGCGCGTACAACAACGTTACAAATGGGATAGTGAAAGATGGCCTAATATAAGACTTTTTAATCATCGGGAAGATTTCAGCAACTTTAAAATGTAATACGACTCGATTCCAATTTATATTTTTAACTAAGATAAGAGCCCCGATTCATCTTACCGTTTTGATTTCACAGTAATCTTCCACACCATGGCGTCCTCTGAAAGAAGATTGATAAGAGATGATGATATTTCAGAAAGGAAATATGCTGCAACACAGAGTCACTGTATACGAGACAGTGTTTCACGGGTCACTCACTGACATCATATCCTACTGTACTCGTGTATCGTGTGAATCAAGTAAAAGGCATCCAGAGGTAATAAGGCATCTTGAGTAAGGTGACGGAGGAGCGACCACAACCAGGTGTAACGTTTTTCAGTGAGGCCGTTTTTCTGTGTGATTCCCATTGTTCGGGACACTGGGACACGGACTCGCTGTTTCTCTGTGTGTCGCCCATTGTCCAGTCGCCGCTTATTCCGTCAATCTATTGTACTGTCACACTGGCTCACGGGCCTCACTGGAAAACGTTACACCGGGATACCTCATTTGATATTCCACATCTCTTCAGGCTTCTTCTTCAATCTTCTTATACCCCCGTCACACTTAGTTCGAATCAGCAGGAATCAAGCAGAACCAGCCGGAATGAGAAAATTTGCAAAATTCGAGCCGGATTCGGGAGAGCTTCGAAGGATACTTGGAATGCACCTCGATAATTTCGAACATGTCCAAGACATTCTGACAGACCACAGGAATGGGCCGGAACATTAGGAATGCAGTCAGAATCCAGTCAGAATTTTTAGAATGCACTTTGAATGTCCAGGAATGAACTACGAATTGTCATTCCAACGGCATTCCTACTCATTCTGCCTCTAGTGTGACGGGGGTATAAAGTATCACCAGGAGTAACTATTGTTGACCAGGCCATGAAAAGGCCTATTCACATTATTCAGCAGGCTTGGTAGATCTAAATGAGATGGAAGGAATAGCCCTGACTTGACTGGAAAACCGAACGAAGTTCATTTTGGAAAAGGCTCTGTAACTTCTGTTCACCACCGGATCTTTTAAACCTGAAAAAAGCATTTTGCTGGGAAACAAACAGGCTTTAAAGTGGCGTTCGTTTGGTTCCTATGAAATGACCGATAAAAAATCACGCTTTTTTACGGAAATTTCAATCCTTTACCAGAAATGCATTTTATCAAAAATCAAGGTAATTTTTGTCTCAAAATGTGTCTTAAGGTCCTAAATATCTGCCATAATAAGCAAAAGTTAATCCACTGAAGATTTTGGGAAATATTTAAGTTTATCAGGTGTGCATTTAGTTTTGATTAAGTACTTTGCGTTTTTCTGTGAAAATAACGAAACTATGGCCAAAGAAATAAAATAAGAATCATTCTCAACGTGTATGTAATGATATCTGATGCGTTGATTTACGTCAAATGAGTGTTGTATTGTTTTTGAATGCATGAATGTTTTCAACTGGTGCTTGGATAATACCATAAATTTCAACAAGAAGTNCCTTCAACACCTTCAACAGGGTCTGTCAACAGCTTTCAACAAGTTGTCAAAATAACTTCATGTTCCTATTTCTGGCAACATGTTGAAAGCTGTTGAAAGACCGTGTTGAAAGGGGGTTTAGACGGTTCAACAACGTTCAACACCTTTCAACAAATGTTGAACCGTGTAAACCCCCTTAATGGCCAAGGAAAATAGTCATACGTCACGATCCCACCAACGTTGGCAACATAATAGTTCCGAACTGCTTTCATTGCATCGAGGATAGTGTGCACCAAAACCGGTGTAACATTTCTGAATATGTCACATCTGTGAGTGTTCCTCTCTTAATAGGGAGGTTTCGCAAGCACCCGGTTAGGCCATACGACGACGTTTACCTATTGTTTGGGTATACCCACACAATAGATAAACGTCGTCATAGGGCCTAACCGGGCGCTTGCGAAACCTCCCTATTGTCTGACGGAACAACTACCACTTGACAATAGGAACACAGACAGAAACATGTCGATCTCTCTACAAGGATTTCCCGAACAATAAGGGTAACAGCGACATAAGGAAACACTGGCAGGTGTTACACCTGAAAATTCCATTACCAAAACGCTGTGCCCGAATACTACTTCCTAACCTACCAGACAGTTCCAGCCTCCAAGGAATTGGCCACTGTGATGGCAGTGTTGATATCCTTGCTGAAAACGGCAGCTGCAAGGCCGTACTCCGTGTCATTCGCCAACTCGATCACTTCATCGAGGTCTTTGAACTTCAAGATGGATTGCACGGGTCCAAATATCTGAAGAAATTACACACAGTATCTCTAGAACCTGTTTGTTCGACCCAAGTGGGCTTCCTATTATGTCAGTTTTGAAGTCGTCGTTGTTTTTATTGCAGATTCCTGCTTCGTTCACTCACCTCATCTCTGGCGATACTCATACCATTGGTAACCCCAGAGAAAACTGTTGGCTGTATGAAATATCCCGTGTCACCCCATTTGGCTCCTCCACACTCGAGCTTGGCACCCTCGGCTGGCCCCGCCTTCAGGTAGCTCAGAACCTTCTCGAACTGAGTCGCATTGACCTGAAGATGAAAAATTTGACAGTCTTATAAGTCAAACGTTCACCGAGCTATCCGAGCCGTCGATTGTGAGAAAGTTTATTAGCACCAATTAGGTAATTAATGACAGAAATTGTTATGGTGAGTTGATATTTCACGTGTCTTTCTTAACTCGTGTTCGAACAAAATCGCGAATCATTAATCTGCCGGCAGTGCAGATTCTATCACCCCCGTACTCCCCCCCCCCGTACTCCCAACAGCCCGGGCTCAACAGCTACCCATTTGATCGGTAACCTGGGTCAGGACATCGCGATGCGATAAAGTAAGAGGTTAAAAAGCGACAAGCCCTTTTTACGTCCAGCTGACTTCCGCCTCAGCCCTGAAGACTCACCAACGGTCCCTGTGTTGTTTCAGGTTTGAATGGGTCACCAACTACCTTCTTCTTGACGTATTCGGTACATTTCTTGACAAACTCATCGTAGATATCCTCATGTACGAAAGTCCTTGTGCCGGCGACACAACACTGGCCCATGTTGAACATGACCGCCTCGGAGGCATACATCACGGCTTCGTCAACTGAAGATTCAGGTTGGTTATAAAAAATTCCATCCTGTGACTGTATCAGGCCAGGCCATGGGGGGGAGGGGGTAGCTCGCTCGAACGAGAAATCAGATCTTTGAGAGCCCAGAAGGCTCATGCGTAATAATTCAAATTCGCAATTCCAAATCTGATTTGACCAATCAGAGAAGATGACATTACTCCTTTAAGCAATGAAGCCGACCAATCAGATTAGCCTACTTCATGCTTGATGACTCATGCGAAATTTGAAATTCCAAAACTTACGATTCAGTACACACATGCAGAGGTTCTGTCTCCTTCTAGGCCTATAGTAATCAAGCCACTAGGCCAATGTTGGGGGAGGGGTGCAATGGATGACCTCCAAAGTGATTTTCACTCGTCAGTATTATAAAAATGGTGCCCGGAGTGGAGGGCGGTAGAGCGAAATGTCACCCCGAGAAAGCGCCTCGGGCAACATTGCTTTCGAGGGGTGACATTTCGCTCTACTATGGGGGGGGGGAGGGGGTAGCTCGCTCGAACGAGAAATCAGATCTTTGAGAGCCCAGAAGGCTCATGCGTAATAATTCAAATTCGCAATTCCAAATCTGATTTGACCAATCAGAGAAGATGACATTACTCCTTTAAGCAATGAAGCCGACCAATCAGATTAGCCTACTTCATGCTTGATGACTTATGCGAAATTTGAAATTCCAAAACTTACGATTCAGTACACACATGCAGAGGTTCTGTCTCCTTCTAGGCCTATAGTAATCAAGCCACTAGGCCAATGTTGGGGGGAGGGGTGCAATGGATGACCTCCAAAGTGATTTTCACTCGTCAGTATTGCACATTGTACATTGTATAAAAGATAGTGGATGTGTACATGTTAGCCTACACGTATTTTCAAATGGAATAGGCCAGAGACACCATCCATGATTACAGAAGTGGCAACGCAGGCTAGGTCTAGGTGATCGATGACATTAATTGAAGGTTTCCACGGATTAAGACACACATTAAGTGAAATTTACCACCCCTCTCAAATTTCGCGAACAAACCACACAATCCAAAATGTACTACATCGCCCTCTATATTCTAAACCATAAGAAGACCATTTTCATAACTTACTGTTGACGTCGGGAAAGATGATGTTTGGGCTCTTGCCTCCAAGTTCTAACGACACCTTCTTCAGATTGCTCTCGGCTGCAGCCACCATAACCTTGCGGCCAACCTGGATGTATCAAAGTGAGGTCGTCCACAGTTTTCGATACCAGTAGGTGGTGTTGCACATAGGTAAGTCTCACCGTCTGAATAGTTGGTCACTAAAGCCAGCACATCACCAGGCGATGGCAAGCGATCTATAATCGCCACCGATTTCTCGCCAGCCAGGGCAGACTAGGCGATAAAGGTTTTGGTATTATTGTTTGATAATGGGCGAGCATCGCTGGCGAGAAGATTCCACGCATCGCTGTCCAGCGCACACCTGGCGTCAATAGCCGACTTTGCCGGCGAGCAAATCGTGTGCGATATCGCCTGCTGTGCTGCTGCATTTGATTGGTTGCTTCGCAGCAATCCCCAAGAATATTCACCAACATCAACACCGATATTCATCACCTTCAGAAAGTATTATTGGGCGGGGTTTTTTTTTTTGAAAAAGGCCCTGTTGTGATTTCCATTTCAAGCAACGATGGGTGAAGGTGGATGTGCATTTTGAGAGAGGAACTCACCACAGTTGATCCCGTAAACGCCACCATTCTGATCTCAGGATGAGAACTAATTGCGTTACCAGCGGTTGGTCCATACCCTGGGACAACATTGAACACTCCTGGAGGAAACCCAGCCTAAAGGAAATGCGAAAAGAATATTTGTTAGAGGAAAATACACGTACAGTAGATGACTTGTATGCACGGAGGCGTCATACATGTACATGTAACTTTTGGGGTTAGATGTGCATATTTTTCGATTGGAATTTACTAGAATTTCACGTCGACTTCACTTCTCACCTCGATGGCGGCCATTTAATGAAAAGAAATTGAATTCCATGAAATAGGATCATTCATTGCCTGCATTACAGTGTATAGTTGGTAGTGTATGCAAGTGTAACAGGAAATCAGATCCCCAGGAATTTACATGTAGGTCCTACTTTAATTGTTCAATGAAATTAAACACGATATGGCTATTTAAATCATGGCCATTTGAATGAGCCCTTACAAGAGCAGACCATGGACCATTGTAAGCCGGACCTTGATTCCAAGGACTTCCAATCCTGTCACACCTGGACAAACTGAAGGTCAGGTTTTATGACTTACCTCTTTGAACAGGCTTGCCAAATAAATAGCGGTGAGGGGAGTCTGCTCTGCTGGCTTCAGAACCACGGTATTTCCAACAGCAAGTGCGGGCGCCGAGTTGCAAGCGATGGTGAATGGAAAGTTCCACTGAAAATTTTTAAAAAATGGCTAATATTATATACACCCTTTTCCACACATAAAAGAATGAGTTGACGCATGGTAGCTTTAATACTTGATGAAGGGTTAGTCACGCTTGAGCGCGTTCAACTTCTCAAGTGATGAAAAGGATGGCGGCCATTTTCTCACCTGAGGTTTCGACTTAATATCAGTCTGACCTAGGTTTAATGCTGGCTATGTATGGGTTGGACAAGACACCAGTCTTAAATCACGTTGGTTCCCGTTTCCGCCGCCAGGGGGACACTGAGGCATACCACGTGCATACAGTGGCATTTTAAACTCGCTAAGAGCTATAGACATCATTGAGTGCGACAAACTGCTTTCTTACCGGTATTATGAACCCAACCACACCAAATGGTTCGTATCTGGTGTAGGTGAATACAGTACCATCTGAAACAAGGCGAAGATGAGCGTATGATAGGGCCGTTTAGACGATCAAGCCAAAAAAACACATTCAGATTCGATCCGACCGACCCGCATTCTGGACCGGATGTGTTCCAATTTTTTGGGTAGCGTTAATCTGGTCACATTCCAACTTCAAATTACCCTTGTGGAACTCTCCACAGCGAGTGCGGTCAGTGGAGGAAGAAAACCACGTCAATGCGCATGCGCGCAGGTAGGATGAATCCGGATTCCTGTCTAATTTGCGTTTAGACGAGAATTTTAATCTGGTCGTATGTGGTTCCCAATGACTGTGGTCTAATGCGGTCTAATGCGGTCGAATGTGGATTCGGAACTAGCGAACTGTGTGATCCATTTTAAATCCACATTGGACAACATTACATCACATAGGGAAGCGTTTACACGCAAGAGTTTTGAACCAGAATCGGATTGGATAGGATCGCATGTGGATTTTTGCCTGTCTCGTCTGAACGGCCCTGATATGACCACCGACCCTGGCCGTCCGCGAAATTTTATTGCAACGAAATCTCTGCATGAAGTTACTGTATACCGTGTTACACGGGCGGAACACGCCGCTCGATAGTACTTGGTCTTTAACAGCAGTCCGGAAATTAGGTCCCAGCTTGCACGCATGAGGAGCTTGTGAGGGAGCGACCTGACTTCTAGGGAACGGTAGTTTTCTAGTTTGGCACTTGCACTCCTACAACTCTCAATATTATTTTCGTCGAGAAAGCCCATCTCTACAAACCTGCAGGTATGGTGTCCCCGGTTATTTTATCCGCCCACNATAAATTTCGGTTTATTTTGAATCTATACATTCTCAGCTTCAAAACGGTACCTTGTTTGTGAAATTTGGTTGAGATTTGGCTTCTCGGCAGAATGTTGAAGTGAAAATGTCCGAATGGGATCTTGTTTGAAGTTGTATCCCTTGTTATTTTTCTACTAGGTATACGTCAGTATACCGGGGCATACTCGGGGGTTTGTTATTGGACCTCTGTAACACGCCCACCACCCCTGCAATGCATGCCTCAAGTCCCTGTGCGTTCGACAAGTTTGGGCTATTGTGTTCAGGAAAATGTTTGTTAACAGTTACCCCATGCTGTTGATGATCACAAAAGCTGGCAATATTGATTGGTATTTCGACGATTTTGATTGCAAAACCGCCGTGTCATTTGAAGCGAGAAACAAAATGGCGGACGTGAGGCCGTCTCGAAGCATTTTGCGGGAAAACATTCCAACCGGAAATATTTTCCGGGCGAACGTGCCGAAATGTCCACCGCTCACGTGACCGCTCTCGGCCAATCACATTCACGGAAACTTACTTGAGGTACGATATTGCACATTGTACATTGTATAAAATAGTGGATGTGTACATGTCAGCCTACACGTATTTTCAAATGGAGTAGGCCAGAGACACCATCCATGATTACAGAAGCGGCAACGCAGGCTAGGTCTAGGTGATCGATGACATTAATTCCCGGGCATTAATTGAAGGTTTCCACGGATTAAGACACACAAGTGAAATTTAACACCCCTCTCAAATTTCGCGAGCAAACCACACAATCCAAAATGTACTACATCGCCCTCTATATTCTAAACCATAAGAGGACCATTTTCATAACTTACTGTTGACGTCGGGAAAGATGATGTTTGGGCTCTTGCCTCCAAGTTCTAACGACACCTTCTTCAGATTGCTCTCGGCTGCAGCCACCATAACCTTGCGGCCAACCTGGATGTATCAAAGTGAGGTCGTCCATAGTAGTCTCGCGCAACCAGCCCCTCGGTCATATTCCGAGGTCGTCAGACCGAGGGTCTGGCACGGAACGCAATTCTCATTGTAGTGACCTCATTTCGATGATTCGAAATGAGGTCAGCTTCGCTGATTGGCTAGTCACTACCAATGTATTATGCATGCATGCATGAAGTGCAGTGTAGTTGTGTTCTACGTCATCAGTTGTAGGTAGATTGTCCGCCATGATGGTTTTACAACATTACAAGTCAAAGTAACCACTGCATACGGACCAGACTCTAAAATTGGAAATTTAGTGGAAATTGCAAGAGTCTGGTGGCACGAGACTACGTCCATGCCTTTTCGATACCAGTAGGTGGTGTTGCACATAGGTAAGTCTCACCGTCTGAATAGTTGGTCACTAAAGCCAACACATCACCAGGCGATGGCAAGCGATCTAATCGCCACCGATTTCTCGCCAGCCAGCGCAGACAAGGCGATATACATGTAGGTTTTGGTATTTTGTTTGATAATGGGCGAGCATCGCTGGCGAGAAGATTCCACGCATCGCTGTCCAGCGCACACCTGGCGTCAATAGCCGACTTTGCTCGGCGGCGAGGAGATCGTTTGCGGTATCGCCTGCTGTGCTGCTGCATTTGATTGGTTGCTTCGCAGCAATCCCCAAGAATATTCACCAACATCAACACCTTCAGAAAGTATTATTGGGCGGGTTTTTTTGGGAAAAAGGCCCTGTTGTGATTTCCATTTCAAGCAACGATGGGTGAAGGTGGATGTGCATTTTGAGAGGGGAACTCACCACAGTTGATCCCGTAAACGCCACCATCCTGATCTCAGGATGAGAACTAATTGCGTTACCAGCGGTTGGTCCATACCCTGGGACAACATTGAACACTCCAGGAGGAAACTCAGCCTAAAGGAAATGCGAAAGAATTTTTGTTAGAGGAAAATACACGTACAGTAGATGACTTGTATGCACGGAGGCGTCATACATGTACATGTAACTTCTTTTGGGGTTAGATGTGCATACTTTTCGATTGGAATTTACTAGAATTTCACGTCGACTTCACTTCTCACCTCGATGGCGGCCATGTAATGAAAAGAAATTGAATTCCATGAAATAGGATCATTCATTGCCTGCATTACAGTGTATAATTGGTAGTGTATGCAAGTGTAACAGGAAATCAGATCCCCAGGAATTTAGGTCCTACTTTAATTGTTCAATGAAATTAAACACGATATGGCTATTAAAATCATGGCCATTTGAATGAGCCCTTACAACAGCAGACTATGGACCAGTGTAAGCCGGACCTTGATTCCAAGGACTTCCAATCCTGTCAGACCTGGGCAAATGGAAGGCTTTATGACTTACCTCTTTGAAAAGGCTTGCCAAATAAATAGCGGTGAGAGGAGTCTGCTCTGCTGGCTTCAGAACCACGGTATTTCCAACAGCAAGTGCAGGCGCCGAGTTGCAAGCGATGGTGAATGGAAAGTTCCACTGAAATGTTTTTAAAATGGCGAATATTATATACACCCTTTTCCACACATAAAAGAATGAGTTGACACATGGTACCTTAGGCTGCCGTTCCATAGAGTTCACGTTTTCACGATTTATTGGCCTTTTTGCACGTTTCACGCGTGAATTGTCATGTTTCACGGGTGAACCCAAGATTTCTTATGATGCGGGTTCCATAGGCGTCATTTTTCTACCTTCGGACAAGTACGATTCATTTCATGCGTCAATAAATGAAAATCACCCGTGACTCGAGGAATGAACATGCTCATTCTTTTGGACGTGAATTCTGTGGAACCAACCATCTAAATGAAAGATCGTGAAAAATGAAACGGGAAAAGTGAAAAGTGAAAACGTGAACTCTATGGAACGGGAGCCTTACTTGATGAAGGGTTAGTCACGCTATGAGAGCGCGTTCAACTTCTCAAGTGATGAAAAGGATGGCGGCCATTTTCTCAGCTGAGGTTTCGACCTAATATCAGTCTGACCTAGGTTTTAATGCTGGCTATGTATGGGTTGGACAAGACACCAGTCTTATCACGTTGGTTCCCGGTTCCGCCGCCAGGGAGACACTGAGGCATACCCCATGTATACAGTGGCACTTTAAACTCTCTAATCTCTAACTCTCTTAAACTATTTAAGCTATTTCTTAAACAAGAGCATAGACATCGACATTAGGGAGGTTTAGAAATCAAACGATAAACGTAAACTTTACGACAACGTTATTTTTCATACTACACAATAACCAGATTTTATATTGCATTTTCGGTACAAAAACAACGTTGTCGTTAACGGTTACGTTTATCGTTTGATTTCTAAACCTCCCAATTGAGTAAACTGCGACAAGCTGCTTTTCTTACCGGTATTATAAACCCAACCACACCAAATGGTTCGTATCTGGTGTAGGTGAATACAGTACCATCTGAAACAAGGCGAAGATGAGCGTATGATATGACCAGCGACCTCGGCCGTCCACGAAATCTCTGCATGTATAGTTACTCTATACGCCGTGTTACACTAATAAACGGGCGGAACACGCCGCTGGATGGTACTAGCTCCCCCATTTAGCAATCCGACTCGCCTTCAAAACACAATTTCTGCGCGCATTGGAGGGTAGGGTAGGGAACGTCCTGACGTCCTCTTGGCTTAATCAGAAATCAGGTCCCAGCTCGTAGCAGGCACGAGGAGCTTGTGGGAGCGACCTGACTTCTTTAAGACGGGTAGGGAACGGTCGGTTTCTAGTTTGGCACTTGCGCCGCACTCCTACAACTCTCAATATTATTTTCGTCGAGAAAGCCCATCTCTACAAACCTGCAGGTATGGTGTCCCCGGTTATTTTATCCGCCCACACCCGGCCACACGTCTCAGGCTTTGGCATGCGTAGCTGACATCACCTATTGCTGATAAGAACGGCTTTCCATTGTCAAGAGTTTCAAGGCTCTGAAAAATACGTAGGCCTACATGTAATACATAAAAAAAACAAAATTGTACAAGAATTTATCCAGGGAATGCAAAATTAACCATCTGCATTCAACTGGGGCCTAACAATCCACGTCTATGCTGGGCGATTTAAGATACAATGTCGAAATGGATTGAAGGACTGGTCCGCTTATTTTTAAGAAATAATTTTTGCAGAGAAAAGAAACGATTCCGTGCAAAGGGCGTTGCCAACAATGAAGAATAGTTGCTAAATGTACATGTAGGCCTACATGTAGTGTTCGCTCATGCTTTCGACTCTTCCTGCCAAAAAACCACAAATCGAACACAATGACATGATCGATATCTTCGGAACTACGAAATTTCAAGTGAATAGCAAATATCGTCCTAATTCCCGATAAGTATGTCATCAAAAATAGATAAGCGAGCGACTTATCTATTTTTGATATCATCAAGGTCACTTGTTTTGAGTTTGTTGATACCGTGTACGGTGGCCGGTAAAGATTACATGTACATTATTGTAGGGAGTGACTATTCGGCGAGCCCAGCTCTCTGTGCAGTCACTTTGTTTCAGCTTGGATAGCTGAAACAGTATTGTATGGTAGGCCGGAGTGGACTTAATTCGTATTTAATGGATCCATTAAATGTTATTTTATGGATACATGTACATACATGTAGGCCTATATTCAGGAAATTAATGGGTCCATTATTTCAGCCAATAGCGTCTTGTTTTTATATGGACTCATTAGTTCGAATATATGTACTCTTTAATTCGAATATATGTACCAATTAAATCGAATATATGTACTCATTAATTCGAATATATGTACCCACCCATTAAATCGAATATATGACTCATTAATTCGAATATATGGACTCATTAAATGCAACACAACTTCCGCCGGTAAATACCTGATTCCACCAATCAAGATTCAGTTTTATATGGACCCATTAATTCGCACCACTTCACCTTCGTCGATAAAACTGAATCCTGATTGGCCGAATTCGGTATTAACCGGCGGAAGTTCGTGTCAGAATTAATGGGTCCATATCATTTTGATTTAATGAGCTCATACATGTATATTCGATTCAATGAGTCCATGGGCCGTATTCTAGAAGCTTCCTTAAGTGTAAGGTCGACCTTAATCTTTTGTATTCTACCCTGCAAACAATAGCTACATGTAAAGGTCGACCTTATACTTAAGGAAGCTTCTAGAATACGGCCCCATATATTCGAATTAATGGGTACATATAT
>NMRB01000074.1:340467-361221 GCA_002633025.1 Notospermus geniculatus
CACCAAATGTTGGGGAATACATATGTGCAGGTGCCGACGTTGAGATAATTTGCAAATTCTAATTCTTAGTAATGATAATTATGTAATTTGTGCCAAAAATTGGTCAAAAATGAACTTTTTGAATATCTCCCGAATCCTGTTGAATACTAGTGAAAAAATCTCAACGTCGCGCCCTGCGCACAAATATACTGCTGCCAAATGAAAAGAAACCACTGAAGTGCGATGCCTGATGGACGAGAAAAGGCCAAAATTTTCATATTTTGGCCTAAACACCCCTACGCTTTTCGAAATACGCGGGCTATTAAAGTAACCTCCTTATTGTCATTAAAATAGGCCTATGCGCACGGACGCACCGGGTGTACAAAAGCATTGTGCTGGACAATATTTTTGAAAGAGTGCAGGTTTGGGCAACGAACCATGATCAGCTTGTCCTTGACGCCTAATTTTATTAACAATACATGGTTATTCATAAATAGGACGGTTCAACCTTCGACCACCGCACTAAAGGGGTCCATCCACATGCAATATTATTGCACAATATGGGGCCCAAAATGGGTGACATGTATTTCTGGCATAATGGATGGGAGAAAGATTGGCAGTAATATTTCCCATTTTGATCCTCATATTGTGCAATAATATTGCAACGTGGAAAAGCCGCTTAAAACGGCGCTGTATGTTTCCACTACCGCCCCCTTAAGTCTAAAGCCGGTGACAGACTAGCGCGACGCGGCGCGGAGCTAAGCGTTTTCTTTTGTGTTTTCAGGCACCACTGAGCACCATGTGCAGTGGAGCGCAAAAACACAAAAGAAAACGCGTCGCTCCGCGTCGCGTACGCACTAGTCTGTCACCGCCTTAAGTGTGGGATTTATCCTTTGTTCAACACAAAAGACAAGTATCACACTTTAGATTAATAGACGATACACTGGAGGTCATCCTCGGCATGGTCTAAGCGTGTATATCTTTCATCTTCGGTACATTTGCTACCCGCTTTGGAGTTGACATCTTCAACATTTGTGACACAGCCGCCATGTTCCGACTCGGATACCAGTGCTGCCACCTGAGAAACTCGGCTAATGCGCTGGCGATTCTCCACTGTGGAGTTGCATTCCTCGAACTCCCATCTCTTTCAAACCTGTAGGATCATGTACCCGGTAGCCAATATTTCACATGCATAGTGCGGCGAAACACTGGGAAACGGAACACGATGGCACTTCGCCGGTTACCTGAACATGTAGGCCTACAGGTAGTAGGCCTATGATGTCGAATGCTTCTGCCACGATACCTACCTGGGTGTACTTGACCTCCGGGTTGGTAATCGGAACTACTGTGGTCGTCATTTTTGAAGTCAGCAGCAAGACAACGGAGCTCAGTCGGGTTCAATGCACTCACAAGACGGAAAGCCACAGCACACTGAATACTGCAGGCTTCGTGTCGAGTCAGCCAGCAATGGGGCCTAGTCAGCTGACCTCATTACTATTAATACAGGCCTCGTGGCTTATCGCCGTCTGCATGTATTTAGGTCAGCTGATAATGGTGCATAGTAAACTGTGGGATTAGGCCTACAATATACTCTAAATCCTGGGATTTATGGGTAAAGTGTTTTTCACATTGAACTGGCCAAAGGTACTTTGTTGAACTCAGGAATGTGACCAGATCACACCACATTTACCAAGAGGTACTGTGTTGCACAACACTGACTTGAAAACAGATTATGCCTAGGCCTCGATCGAATCCGATTGTGGTTCAAAACTCTTGCGTGTAAACGCTACCCAATGCGGTCCAATGTGGATTTAAAATGGTCCCGAATCCACATTGGACCGCATTGGACCACATACGACCGCATTCAAATCTCATCTAAACGCAAATGGGACCCGATGCGGGTCGATCGGATCCAATCGAATTGAATCAGAATGTGTTTTTTTGGCTTGTCGTCTAAACGGCCNTTATTGAAACGAGAATGAAAGATGCTGCAGTGGAAACATGAATTTTTTAAGTGCTCAGTGGAGGAAGGTTGATAATATGAAACGGAAGGCTTCATCTGCTGAGAATGGGCATTACGGCTGGCTGTTTTGCAATCATTCGAGGCAAGTCACCAAGAAAGCTCCGAGTTTTTTGAAAGAATGTAAAAACTGTGGAACGAATCGGATGTGGAATTTGAAGGGATTAAACTCACCGCATTGCACTATTTTACAATATGTTTCAGCTTTTCTTACAATTTTAGGTTTTACTCCCTCTAATGACCTATAGTTTGTTCACTGATGGTTGTTTGACTGTTTTAACTGTTAATTTAACCTTTACTAAGTTAGTCTCAATGCAGTAGTTTAACATACTTGGCATATTGATAAACTTACTGAAGTTTAATCTCACCTCATTAGTCATTTCGAAAAGAGAAATGAAGCCCTTTGCTTTGCTTGATAACAAATAGATTGATTACATCCAGCGAAAATGTGAAATTGATGAAGAACCAAATTTTGCACCTACCAGTAGCTCTCACTCCCTGCTCTTGCCATGCAGCAGACTCCACTCACCCCATTATAGCAGTTCTCCCACGAACAGCATGCAACGTCCTTGTTAGCATTCATCCCAATTTCATTAGTCTAATGGTATACACTAGCCTTAAAACTAATACCATTTCAAATGAATTGTTGTGGGATTACCAAAGCTTTCTTTTACAATTGCCCAAGTTTCAGTCCTTCAAATTCTAGTAATTACCAGGAATGGTTTTTGCAATACAGTGCAGTCTGTGTTGATGCTCCTAAGTTCCTATATTAGGGACCAGATACTTATTTGATCCTCAGTTCACAAGTCTTATACCTGATGGTCTCTCGGCAGTTAGTTTTTCTAGTGCTCTCTGTTTCCATCAGATGTGAGCAGCACTCTGATCAAAGGCTTTGGAAAAAATTACCAATCACCAGAATGGAGATAGGTCTTCGTGCGCTGATGGGTTGAAACTCTTGTGTTTTGAAAATGGAGCATGGAATTTGGGGTGGAAATGTGACAGCATCAGCTACACAGGTAGATCTGGTGAGAGATGAACTGTATGGAACAAAAGGGTTAATAGGAATTTGTTATTAGATTTTCCATTTCGTTTGATTGACCGAATCGAATTAATCATAGAGAACTCATCAGGGAATCGCTTCCTGATCATGAACTAGAACACACAACCCAGGAAGGAGCCCATTCGCAGTCATTTTGCTCATACCCCACTGGCAGAACATGGCATGAACTTCCCTGTGATCAAATATTCATGTCCATTTGGCTTACAGCCATTGTTCCATTGTACAGCACATGCTTGAGTGAATGTTCATGAAATCTTGATGCATCTGCTGTGGATTTCCTCAACTAGAGTCGGCTGCACACCTTTCCAGTTAATCTGCTGTGGACACTGAATTTATACTCTAAAGTCTCATGAGTGACATCATGTTATTACAGTAGGTGGCAGCACTGTCAGAGTAATAGAATTTATCAGTCTGATACTTTGGGTACAATTTGGGTACAAGAGACTCTGGGTATTTGCCTCCTTCAGTAACAACCTCCTGAATGCTGGTAAGGAAACATGTTTTAAGATCGGAACTATCTTCCTTCCGGCCAACAAATTGGAGAATGTGTGAAGTGTACAAAAAACTTCAGTAAAGCCTGCCATCTTCCACATCATCATCACCCAAAAAAATTAAACCTCGTCATTAGCTGCATGACAGCATCAACCACGGCATTGAAATCCTGCTGCAGTCTCTGTTTACCATTGAGCCAGTGTTCATTCATATCGCCTGCTACGACCATTCTCAATGCGTTGTTGGTTTCAGATATTCAAATGAATTTGATCAAATTGATGGCACGCTTTTCTCGCTCGTTTCAATAATCAATGAGATTGGTTTGCCTGAAACGTTTCCTGGTTAACCTCTTATGAATGATCGGATGTGGCAGTCCAGCCAGTTTCATTTCCACGCAGGAGTGTGCTTGGTTGGCATTGGTTGCCTGGCAGAGAGTCTTATCTACAGAAAGTCTGTGGTTCATAGCTGTCGCCAAAGTTGTGTTGATGTGATAATTTCTGGTCTACTCTAATGGCTACTCTTTTATTAATCAAAAACCTTTCCATCAGTTGAGTTTGCCTTGTGCTTAATGCAGTTCTGTGTCACCTCATTCCTGAAAAATGTACCAATGACTCTCATAGTCATATCAANCTAGTGGTTAAAAACTATTGAATTGAAAGGGACATCCAGGTCCTGATCAATTTCCGACACAACAGGCGCCCATTGTATAGGACCTGGTTACGGCGTGCTGCCCTCTATCGTAGTTTGTTATAATCTCCGTTCGTTTTCCAAAGCACCCGTATGGTCTTTATCTCTCGACGATCTCCCCACGGCCGAGGATCTTCCCACAGAAAATTGCAAAAAGTTCCTCACGAAAAAACGGCAGGAAACAGAAATATAACACAGAATTCAAACTAAAATTGCCTTGGACCCACGATGTGGTGAACCAAGCGACGCTGATAACTTCCGGTTCCGCCACGCCGTAATTATAAAATTGGTACATGTAGATCAACCAAGCGGAGGAATTCGGTCCGATAAAAATGATAAAACTCACTGAAATTGCTATGAGATTAATGATACAGCGAACCTCCGCCTTCCATCTTTTGATTCCTTGGCTTGTTGTGTCCGAATCAAATGATCTCTTGGCTCGCTGGATGCCGGTGATAAGGGCGACATCTGTGCCGAGAACGATAAAGAAAGGGACGGTTGTGAAGGTGTACCACGATGATACGAACAGCCCCACTAACCAGATGGGCATCGTGATCGAATTGTAAACACACACCTGAAAAATGGAATTATGGAAAAACCAACAACCATCCATCAGTCCAGCCACGCCGGATAGACGGCAAATCTGTGAATTCCTCTGATGACGTCACATGATGATTTCTTGTTCCTTTGCACGAAAGTTCACTGATTAGATAGTCTCGTGCCACTAGACTCTTGCAATTTCCAATTTTAGAGTCTGGTCCATATGGTTACTTTGACTTGTAAAACCATCATGGCGGACAATCTACAGACGATGACGTAGAACACAACTACACTGCACTGCATGCATGATGCATTGGTAGTGACTAGCCAATCAGCGAAGCTCCCTTATTTTGAATCATCGGAATAAGGTCACTGACCCAATTACAGTGAGAATTTTGTTCCGTGCCAGACCCTCGGTCTGACGACCTCGGAGTATGAACGAGGAGCTGGTTGCGCGAGACTACTGATTAGAGTCGTAGCGCTGAATTTATGGCCTCCATTTTTGAGACGCGCAGATCGGGATACAGTGGACGACATTGGGTCATATGAATAAAGACTAGCAAATGCTTATACTTCAGGTTTGTACAGCATTGCCTTGTGCATTTGTATTGCAAAATTCAAGTAAAAGCATTTACTAGTCTTTATTCATATGACCCATTGAGTTGCTAGTAAGCCAGCAGCACACCAGGCGATATCTGATCGCCACGGATCATCTGGCCAGCCACCGCAGACTAGGTGAAACCGGTTTAGGCACTGTTCGATGGGCGATCGTCGCTGGCGAGAAGCACTGATTGCTCTCCTGCGCACACCTTGCGATATCGCTTGTGTGCGTTGCCTGCTTTAACAAAACCAGGCATGCTATTAAGTCTAAAGCCCCGTCTACACTATCATACATTTGTTCAAAACACCATCATACATTTGTATTGAAATAGTTGAAATAAAAAGTGTGGAGATAAAATATTCGAAAAAAATGTAACTTAGGCTGGAATTCTCATTATATATATTTTAATGTCCCATAGCGCTTTCATTCCTCTTGGAAATCTTCAGTGGGAATGAACACATATTATTTACATGAGATATATATACACATAACCTGTCGCAAAGCAGGTTCAGGCAAAATGTTGAAATAATACCAGGATTACAATAGGCCCTGATTTTAAAAGGGCTAATTATTGAAGCGAATGAAGCGAAGCTCTAAATGGTAGGCAAGATCAAAGCAGAAATTCCTTAATCACTCTGACAAGCCTGTGCAAAATAATTATATTATTAACGGTTTAGTTCCGCTTTAAACTTGCTGATGAAGTAATTTTCTTGAATCCTTCTTCCAGTTATTGACTCACTTTTCATTTTAAAGAATGGAAAGAATTCTTTCCATTCTTTAAAATGAAAAGTGAGGCTGGAAATGAATACATTTGTATGATGATGTTCATGAACAAATGTATGATCGGTGTGGACCGTTTTCCCAACAAACTTGAATAGCATCCAACACGTACATGTACATGTATGATGATGTTCAAACTTTTAGCTGCATTGTGTAGACGGAAATCCACAACAAGTTTAATGGACATCATCATACATCATCGTACAAATGTATGATGATGTTTTGAACAAATGTATGATCGTGTAGACGGGCCTTTACGAAAAAGGGCTGTTCGTTTTCGTCAATATATTGAGGAATCTGAATTGTGGTCCTTGAGAAAATGGCGAAAGCCATGAAGCTGCAAATTGCAGTGGTTATTCTGTTCAGTACAACAAAATAACTGCTGCAATTTGCAAGTGCATAGCTTTTTCCGTTTTCCAAAGGATCACAACTCAGATTCCTCAAGTAACGAAAACTAACAGCCCCTTTGAAAGATTCAATAGTGAGGTTTCGCAAATCCGACGAAATACGAAGTATGAAATACGAAATTCGACTTCACTTCCATGAAGTAATGTATTTCAGGAGATTCTTGGTACCACAAATATCGCCTGCTGCAAGAGTCTTTTAGCGTATGGCGTTAGATCGATAGAGGATACAGTGTACATTAAACTTTGAAATTTGAAAATTTAAAATGCACTAAAACTCTCCCGGTCTTACATGATATGCTAAAAGACCCACTGGCAACAGGGACATTTGTGGTAACAACCGTCTCCAGAAATGCATTACGTTCTGGAGATAAAGTCGAATTTCGTGTTACGTACTACGTACTTCGTCAGGTTTGCGAAACCTCACTATTGATTGTGTTTAATACATTTACGTACCTTTATCGGACTGGTGTCGTCCAGTACCTCAAAGGTGATTGGCACGGTGGTCCATACGACGAGCGAACTCAAGAAAATTACTGCGAGAGCAATCTTCCTTCTGGATTGAGTGATCCACGTGGATCGTTTCAAAGGATTCCACACTACAATGCACCTTTCCACAGAAAAGGTAGTCAGTATTAGAAAGGAGTTGTGAAGAGCGACTCCCGATATGTATCTGAAAAAGACAGGCTTATTCCAGTTGTCAAATTGTAGTTCAAGATACATTATTTTCAATGACGGTCTTCGGAAGTTACAAAGTTAAACGTGATACGACGCCGAATAGCCCAAAATGACTACCAGTTGACATCGGTGTAACATTTTTGAATGTTTCCAATCTGTGAGTGTTCCCCTACTGTAGTCTGACGGAATACGCTGCGACTTGACAATAGGGGACACGCCGAAAAACACGTCGATCTGTCTGCCAGCGTTTCCCAAACAATGAGGGAAACACCGACATAGATACGGAAACACTGACATGCTGGAACACTGACAGATATCACCGGCAGTGTGTGAAGCACTTCGTCCGGATGCTCAGCTGCTTGAGAAATAGAATCGTACTCCCTTGGCGTACGCTTGGGGGAAATTTGTGCAAGGCATTTACTCTAAACTCCCACGCACCTGTCCCATTCCTGAACTCGGAAAAAATGACTAAATCCTACGTTGAAGATAATGGGGTGGGGGTATGGTCAGAAACAGTAATGTCCTGTCCACTTACTTGTCCCACTCCCGAGCCTGGCAAAGAATGACAGCGTGCGATATCTTCAACTTAGGATTTGGTCATTTTTTCCGAGTTCAGGAGTGGGACAGGTAAGTGGGAGTTTAGAGTATGATACTGACCTGAACAATTTACAGTTGAAGTTAGAATTCGTGACCATATTGAAATACAGCTTTCCTCCGGTGGCGAAATACAAGCCGTGGGAACTCCACTCCGGGAGGCCCGCAGATAACAAAAAGGTCGAGTCTGATAGAGCCAACACGAATAGATACCATGTCCAACCATCTTCGGACTTTCGTCGCCTGAAGAACACGATAGCTGAGAGAGCATTGCCGATCAGGCCAAAGGATATCAGTCCGCCGACGACGTAAGCCCGAAAATAACCGAGGAACAGATCGAGATGAGTCGGGGCAGCCTTCGGCGAGTGTTCGGTCAAATCGGAGATATTCGGCCCGGCGGGAATAACCAATGTTGAGAGCAAACCAGATGACATATTGAAGAATTGACTGGGATCTCTACAAGAAAGTGCCTGAGGAAGACCCCGATTGGGGTCGAAAATTTGCGAAATTCGGAGACGACGTTACTTGTACTATCATTTTGTGTGTCGTTCTGTTGTGCTCTTTTTTGGATATGGTGTCAAATTGCGCTATCATGTCAGATACCTTCTATTCCAAATCTTGAAGAGTACGATGTCCCTTCCTCGTGAGATTGCATTGACGGTCCTTCTGATCCATTTTTTCACGACTGTGTAAGTTTTTCAACAGACATCCCACGTTAGTCGGTATCAGTCATGTCGGCAGAAGGCCGCTTGCTCACGGAACGACATTTTGTGGTTTGATTTCGCTCAAACGTAAACACTAAATCAAATGACATGATAAACATATGTCGCTGACGATCGCATTTTCCAGTGGGAAAAACCCCCCCCCCCCCCCCCCCCGTTTTTGGCAGAGCAATGTTTTTTAGCAAGAAAAATTTAATCACTCAAAAATTCGGGTATTTTTCACTCAGATGCCAGGAAAATGATCTAAAAGCACTTAAATTGTCAAAATTTTCTGGGAGAGGGCTTCGCACTGTCAGTACTCACCACCTCCGTCGAGCTACGTCCCCCCTTTCTGTCAACCCTGGATTCGACCCTGCCAATGGAATGCGGAAGTTAATTGGAAATTGATAGTTGGATCTTCTAGGGACCTGCAGATGGACCTGGGAAGGGTCCTTATGAAGCCCGAATTTTGATTCGATGTATAGTTTTTGAAATATCAAAATATTAACGAAAAAATAACAATGCTCTTTACACCTTTTACACGTCATCGAAATTTCCGTCGCGTCATCTGTGATGTCGACAACATCATGTGTCGAAATGACGTCACTATATCCCCCAAGTGCTCCTATTGACGTGACGCATTAGTAGTTCCCCCACTGAACGGGTATTTTTTTTGTCTAGTTGATGAAATACCGGTAGTTCAAAGGTGTTGTAATATTGAAACGTTGACTCTCTTCAAATACCTGCTTCAGTACAGTAGGTTCACGAGATCAAATTCACTTCCTATTACAGGCCAATGATGAAGGATTTTCGAGCTCTCCAACAGAAATGCAAAAAATACGAAAAAGTATTAGCAAGACATAAAATCAGGTGAGTTTCATTGCAGATTTTCAATGCCAGCTGATCAGTGTAATGAGCACATCAAAATGCCTATGAGGAGGCTGCCTGTACCAGGGCTCCCAAAAAAAGAGTTTTAAGGGCCCTACATCAATTTTCAAGAGTCCATAATGTATTGGTGAACAGGATTCCTAATTGCAAGTCCTTTCTTTGTTTTGGGGCATGAAATAATAACAAGTTTCTAAGGTGAAAGACATAGGCCTACCCTATAGCTCCCTATCGGACTCGAAGCCAAGGACCTGCTCGCATAAGGCATCAACCGCCAGCACTCAGGTGCAGCACGCCTTAACCACTAGGACAAATCCCCATCTTCCAAAAAGATGGTTCAATGACCTATGTTAAACGAGGCATCCCTAAGCAACCTGCGAGTTTACCTTTATTTGTTTTGGGGGTAAAAAGACACTTTTTTTAGGGTCGTCTCGAACCCTGCTGAAGGTTCAATCGAATACTGCAAGCAACCATAATGGAATCAACCATAAAGGTTTAACTGCGAACGATGAGCTTACTGAGGGATACACTTCCTGTGTTGCCACCAGATGTCTCTCACTGCCTGAATTTTGGCTTTACGTAATAGGCACGAGCTTCAACTTTTTTTGTGGTGAAGAGGTACATGAACCTGCCAACATGATGCTTTGAATTCCATTTCTGACGATAACTGAGCTATTTTCAGCACAATTAGTGTTCCATGTACAAATGTACGTCAGCCTATTCAAATGTACACCGATGACCCTGAACACACATCGTTCGTGGGGTTCTCATTAATTCAGACCTTTTGTATCATAAGATCAACTAGTCGGAATTCAACAAAATTTGCAGTGAATGTGCAGAAGGGTCTTGCCTATCACATGGAAACGTCAGAATGCAAATCTGTTGGGTTTTAAAGGGATATTGTCCACATTTATAAAATGCTAAATTTTTGTCAGTTGAACCTTTATGGTTGATTCCTTTATGAAGCAACCCAGAATTGGGTTACTTATTTGTATGTCTACAATGTTTGCAGTGTGGGTGATGAAAACACTACAGCCAAGGACTACATAAAGGACAACCGTAAATACAGCACACTGGTGGAGGATATCGATTATTTACCTCTTGATCAATGTCGTAAACATCTGAAGAAGATCGCCGAGCTGACGCAAGTGGACGATCTGATCGACATTACGGCAAAACTCGACCAGGACGCCAAATCTCTTGATGCACAAGTGAGGCTGGAACAGGTAATGATGTGCTGACGGTTTGGGGCCACGGTGGTGTAGTGGTTCGGGTCTCCGACTAGCGGTCAGAGGGTCCCGGGTTCGAATCCCACTGGGGTGTGCGATTTGGGCAAGTCTCTTTGCCTTACTGGCCTCTCTCCACCCAGGGTCTATAAATGGTACCATTTGGAAATGATGTTGTGTGGTTTGGTCGTCAACATGTTCAACAAGTGGTCAGAGTGTCCTGGGTTAGAATCCCACTACATTGTGATGTGAGACTTTGGGCAAGTCTCTTTGCCGTACTGACCTCTCTCCACTCAGGTGTATAAATGGGTACCGGTCGGAAATGCTCAGGTTGTAGTGCTGAATGAGCAGCTCATCTGAGTTCTACTGAAAGGTTTCAGGATAGACTGGGGTTAAAGTGTGAAGTCAGATGACACTTCTACCATTGTTGATATCTGAACCCAAAGCTGCTCATGTTCCTCACTTGGATGGGACCTTTTGCTTGCCCTTCCAAGGGAACAAGGCACCACGGCTTATGCTAAGTTCTCACTGTTGAACGTCACGATTCACCATTCGTAGCTGATCAAGGAATATTTGTTTACTTCTCTGAAGTTCCACGTTTGGATACGAGGTGATGCGAGTCGATACGTTCTCAGTACGATTTGGTGCGCTTGGATGCGATATGGTCACGATTGGTCAATTTCAGGTGGCACGAATCGCGTCACAATTGAAATCGTGGAGTGATAAGATAAGAGTGATGTGATAAGATCTGATAGGATCACCACGATTACTCCATGGTGGCGAACCTATCACGTCTTATCACATCTTAAGGTCAATCGTATTGATTGTAGAAAAATTTTGAACCGTCAATTAACTTTTCTACGACGAATACGATTGCCACAACTGACCTCAAGGTCTGATAGATCACCATGATTACTCCACCATTAAGACCACAATCAATCGTGGCGTGGTTTGTGATAATGGGAACATAGCATAACTCTCCCATGTGACCCACTGAAAGTACTTCGAGGTAATGATATTTAGTTGCATGATAGTTGCTCTTCTTCATATTCTAGTTTGCCCGAGATGTCCTTGACATTGTGAACTCTGACCTTGCCCCGGACACTCCGAATGACATTCCACCACCCGCCAAGAAAACGCATGCCGTCTGGTGTGAAAAAACATGGGCTCACGTCATTCCGACTTTGGATTTCTGGTTACAACAACTTTCAAATGTTAAGGTAAGAAGAGGTCCATGTCCAAAGACGTCTAATTATGGCCTCCACACCTCACAACCTCAAATTCCGGGAGCAGATGAACTCAGCGTTCTCTATATAGCATTGAAACGCAGGGTGGCCTGCCCCCTTTAGAAATGCCATTGGCAAAACCCACTCCAAAACTCTACCCACCTCTATTAAATGAATTCGAATCCCATGGACGACAGTGAAACTCTCGTAAAATTAGTCCTATAGACCATTCTCATATTGACATGAATGACAAAGATCTGCGCACTTCTGCCGAAATCTCAACCACAACCTCGGTCTGAAACTGAATGACGTGATGCAGACAACCCCACGACAGTGACATCGGAGATGTTGCATCAGACTCGACCATTGTTGAATTATGGATGGCATCACGTCAGCCGGTTTCAGATCGAGGTTCTGGTTGAGATTTCGGCGCAAGTGTGCAGATCTGCGAATTCGAGAATCGTCTATTGTGTGAACTTTTCTTCCAGGAGTTGCAGCAGTCCATCAAGAGGCTTTCCGGCCACATCTCTCCATGGCGACAAGTTAGGTTCAGTAACGAACCCGATATCGTCCAGCTGATATCCGTCATTGACACACTGGCTGGCGACGAATTGAAACTGGAACAGGTATGACGTCATATGTACCAGTATTACACACTTGGGGTATAGTCGAAGTCAACCTTACTTCAACATGGGCAAAATAACAAGCTTGAAAACCTACACTGGTCAGTGGTAAATAATCCATGTTGCAGTTACCTAATGAAGTTACGGTAAATTGGTTCACTTTCCATAAGGCTACATGTATAGCAAATCCAAGGTTGTGCTCAGTCAACTGGTATACTGTGGTTTGTGGTTTAATCATTGTGTTCACTTTATGGTGTATCTGTTGCACAGGTCTGGCATTTTGCCTTGTCGAAGTAAGGTTGACTTCGACTATAGATGCGCTGTATTTAATTTGTGACCTACTCCAGCAAAAGCAGCTGCTTGTTGCAGCTGAGGAAAGGGTTAATGGCCTTACATGTACGACACAACAGCTGGAGGTTTGCAACAGTAGGCCTAGTGGGCAGCAGTTGAGTACAGTTGAGGAAACCGATGACCAATGATGATCACATGTGACAAGCGCCTACTTTAGCTGAAGTGGGTCACATTTGGTATGTATGTATTTACAATCAGTAGAATTTTCTCCTCAATTTCTCACCCGTCTCATCTACTTTTGTCTCCAGGCACCAGAGGGCACCACTAATGCCATTCTCGGTGGCATCGTTCAACACTTCCAGAACCTTTTCGACGTCCCGAAGATTTCCGGTGTCTTCCCACGTATGAACGAGATCTACTCAAAACTTGGAGAAGTTCACAATGTTTTGAATACTCTACGAAATCTCCTAGGCCTTGGTAAGTTTACTGAAAATGGTAATGATAGTAATGTGCATGTAAACGCCTCCCGCAGTTTCAAACCGCTACCCACTACATTACCCGTGCTTAGAAACTGCTATTGTTGACGCCAGCCTCAAAGTATGACCAACAGACGGCGTTAGGTGTCCGATTCGGGGAATTCCCGTTGGGAATGTGCCAAAATGTGCGGTGCGACTTGCTGGTAAAATGGACCAAATTTGTGGTTCTCGGCCAGCTTACATGAAGTAATTGGATCATATAGCCTTCAAAACGTCCGAAACGTGATTGCACACTAATAGGTGCGTGACAACATTAATCAAGTTTGCAAACGGCGTTAATTTTGTTGACTTTCCAGTTACATTATGAATACAAAGGAAAAATTATGAATACACAGTGTACATTTTGTACACGTATTCATACCCAATCAGAAAGTGTGTTATGGCGGCATCGGTTAAACCCGTGATGATATGTGATTGGATCCCTCCTCAAACAGCGCCGTCTATTGATTATCCGTCAGTTTTGGCGCCAATCATGCCAGTGTTTAGTGGGTCTATACCTATGGCCAACTAAACACTGGGGACGAGTGTGGAGTGATGCGGAATACTCCTGAAGATTGCCACATAGGTATTACCGTAATTGGAAAGCTCTTATCATTGAAATGATACAATAAATTTTTCATAAATGGGCTTTTTTTCGACTGTTTTAGATCCTGATGCCAAAGCAACTGCCATCGTGGATGCCGTCGGACGTCTCTGCCAGTCCCACAACACCTCAACCACTCAACAACTGAAGCAGTTACTCCAAGAAGATGACTTAGACGCCGTCATAGCCAAGTTAGACCTCCACGATGAATTTTTCCCCGTCTTTGAAGAGATCATGAACCGGTTAATGGATGTACTTGAAGTTAGCCGAATCGACCAGGTTCTACCAGCTGTTCGGGCTTTGAAGCTCCTGACCTGCTGAGAAAGTCATGTGAATGGTACACCTTAACCCTTAAAATGCCGGAGGTGATGGTTTTGCCACCTGTACTCTGGTGGTGCGGTGGACGCTAGCATGTTTTTGGCATTTTAACTTGATGGGCAAGATCGTAATGGGCGTCGCAGAAATTTTCTGAAGGGGGGGTCGGATTTCTTAAAGGCGGGACACAGCCCCACCAGCTCGCATGAAGCGCGTTCTGCCCTCGCCTCGACAGGGAGTTTGGGGGCCTCCACCAGGAAAATTTGAAAATCTAGATGCTCTGAGACGCGTTCTGGGGCATTTTGCAATCGGCCCTGTCCTCCGCGACGCGTTAAGGGTTAAGGATATTCTGCATTCTTCTCATTGATGTGAAGTAATGGGACACTACTGCCTGTTAGTAGTCCTAGATCATTGCAATATTTGACGTCAATGACGAAAGCCATGGCGTCCCACATCATTGTGGATGACATTGTGGCGTGCATTTCTTGTGACGTCAGTTTTTAGCTCACCTCTGTGAGGTGAGCTTCTCCCATGGTGTGTCGTCCGTCGTCCGTCGTCGTCGTTAACAGGGGTGGCACGTTTCTAAACCGCTTGGGTTACAAACTTGAAATTTGGTGTACAGGTACCCTATGGTAAAAACTATCTCTGGACCGAAACTTAGCGCTGCTGCTTGCACACTCTGGCCTGTAGGGGGCGCTTTGTGAAAACATTCTTTCGGCCGTATCTCCTGAACGCGGTTAGCTACATGTAGAACCACGAAACTTTTATGGTGGGTTCCTCTGATGAGACTTCATCACATAAATCCCGGGTTTTTGATTTGACCTACTTTTCAAGGTCACAGAGGTCAAAGTTCAAAATTCACTGTTTGGTGGCACATTTCATTGCTATTTGACATAGAGTGTTGTGATTTGGTGTGAAGATATATCTAGGCACCCTGCACGAATGCACCAAATTTCAACCCGATCGGACTTCAAATATGGCCGCCAGGAAGCCATCTTGAAAAATGGACTTTGACCCACATTTTATAAATAGGAGTAGGTAGGATGTTTTAACGTTGCCAAAATATGTATCTAGGTACCGTATAAATATATGGTAAATTTCAGTCAGATTCGACGTCAAATATGGCCGCCAGGGAGCCATCTTGAAAAATGGACTTTGACCCACACCTCATAAATAGTGGGAGCTAGGATGCTTTAACCGTGCCTAAATATGTGTCTTGGTACCGTCTACTTATATGCCAAATTTCGGTTCGATTGGACTTCAACATGGCTGCCAGGCGGCCATCTTGAAAAATTTACTTTGGCCATATCTCATCGGTAGTAAATGTTACGATGTTTCTGCACTAATCTTTCACCATTCAGTGTATCACCAGGCTACTCACACTTCATACTCTGTCACAGAGGTGAGCACAATGGCCCTGGCCATTTCATTGTGACTTCCAGGACCGCCAACTAGTGATGGCCTCTAACGGCAGTAAAGTCTCCCATTGATACCAATACATGTACGAAAAATAGCCAAAACGTACTTACAGCTGTGTTCATAGACAAAAGAGCATTACATGTACATGTACTACATGTAATGCATTTCATGTACATGTACTACATGTGTGATTGACAACACATTTGATTCTAGACAGTCCATATTTCGTTCATTTTATGGGGAAAATTTTATGTTAATGATGCAGGCATCACATTTCATGCACTTTAATCCCTTTTATGACACATTGACTGTGAAGGGTGCATTTTACATTTTTTATGTGCATTTTTAGCTCAGCTGACCAAAGGTCAGCGGAGCTAGTCATATGTATACTGAGTGGCGTCCGGATGTGTGTGTGTCTGTGTGGCGTCCGTTAAACTGGCACGTTTTGCAACCGCAAGGCCCAGGGTCATGAAAGTGGGTGGAGGGGTAGGCCCTAGGAAGGACTCGAAACAGGACCAAAAATTTTTGCGATTTGACCCATATAATTTGCGCAAAACAAAATACCTCAATATCTCAGCACCTGTGATAAATATGTCGACCAAAAGTGATGGAATAGATAGGTTGATATTTTCTACATCAGCTCAAAGGGAAAATAATGTTAGATCTGTCCACCAGGGGGTACTATTCAACAAAATCAAAAACAGGGGTATTTGAATTTCCCGCACTTCAAAGTCTGTAGCTGGTGTCCTGTCCACCTATATGTAGCCAGTGGTAACACTGAGACTGAACTGATACTATGTTCAACATGGCCACTGTCATGACTGTGCTTTTCATCACTTGAGAAGTTCAACGTGCTGTTTTATATCGTGACTATCTTTCATCAGGTAAGGTCACATACTTAAACTCATTTTTTTAAGTGGGGTAACAGTCTCAATGCCTAATTGGTAACTTAGACCATTGAAATAGGTAGATTTGAACAGTCTAGTAGGCCTAGTGGAGCATGCATTGAGACAAGATGATGATCAACCTCACCACCATGATTCATGGCATGAACTAGTGCTGTGGTCTCACTAAACAGTGGGCGGGCATCCAGGCAACCGAGTAGCTTTACCCTGTTTATACTTCATATGTCATAGCAAGGAACTACGCCTGGCAAGGTTTTATGAATTATGGACCGGTTCCCATCCATTAACCCCTTAATACCACCGTGTTGGTGTCATTAAGATCTATCTCGATTCACCAAGAGTTGAAGCCGGGCCTATTATCTGGTATTAACCCTTCCGCACCTGTGACCCAGTAGGTCTCATGATAGCTATCTCAATTCATAAGTGATATATTTAAACCCCTTCCCACAAAATGGCTCTGACATGATACAAAAAAACGTTTCGTGTACGTGCCCATGAAATTCTTCAATTCCACTTGGCATGTATTGGAACTACGATCCTCCGCCGAGAAAGTAGGGACCTGGCCCCGTATTCATAAAGCTACTTAAGTCTAAGTATGATACTTATCTTTTGTGTTGAACAAAGGATAAGTGTCATACTTAGACTTAAGTAGCTTTATGAATACGGGGCCTGATGGCAGTGTCACTAGGTCGAAGACTGGAGGTGGCGCTGTGTGCAGTTTGCCGTAAATGACCTGAGATTCTCAGGATGCGAAAGAAGGTACTCGCTACCATAATGTGTTGGTCGCAACTCAGAATACATCTTGACTACCAAGGGTTGTGATATCGCTCCGCCCTCCGACTACGCTCGCACAAACCCTTGACGAACTTCGCTGTGGGAAGCTGTTTCCAACCGGATGTTCCTGTTTGTGGACTCACTCCCGCTAGTTTTCGTTTTTCATCATAGATCGTTAACATTTGCAATAAACCTGAACATTTCTAAATACCTTTCTGTACACTTGCCTTCTCTGTTTTAGAAAATTTTCGTTATTTTTGTTCAGCAGCATATAGTTCATGCGAGTAGTGGGTAAATGGCAATTGACAGAATGGCTGGACAATTTGTGACCATCCTCGTTCCTAATACTTTCCAACCACAAAATATACAGCGGTTGGTTTAATTAATTTTTTTGCTTGTTGCCAGCCTGGGAGCGAGGTTGGCTAACAAGTGTTCTGATTGGTGCATGGCAACTCGAGGTGCGAGAGAAACAGAAATCCTGGCGAAGTTCTACATGGGTGTGGGCTACCCGTCGAGGGTTATTAGAATTACCCTCGACGTATGGCCGCCATTTTTCCAATCGCTTCGCGAGGATTTTTGCTCACTGTGACCAGTAGAGTGTAATTCACGGCTTCATTTTCAGCAGGTCTGTAGAGAAAATTGTCACACACACGTCTGTACTTGTCTTTTCTCTGCAAATTGCCTATGAGCCGCGTAATTTGCCTTTGAAAATATCGATGAAGTCGAGGGTTTTTCACACGGGCGTCGAGGGTGATTATAACGGTCGCTTCCTTGCCGTCGAGGTTAATTCAACAATATCGAGGGTGATTCACTAGAACTTGGCTCAAGCATTATTTCAGTCTCTTTTTCACTGCTCGTTGTATTTTTTTTAATTTGACGCTTGGAGTCAGAATTAGTTTAGAGGGTTTAGGCTGGGTGTCTATAAAACTAAGTGTAGGTTTTGGTGGAGATCGGAAAGAGGGTCAAAATTTTTTAAAAATCCAAAATCCAAAAAAATCCCACGCTCATATCTGTGTTCCATAGTGCCAGGGTATTCCCAAGATGCCTATTTAAGAATGGATTGCGTAACTCAAAAATCTAGGCTAATAAGCTGCATGAACCCAACCCTAACCCAAAACCACACACTAGACCTATCCACTCCCGTTTTTCCAAAACTACCGTACCCTTACACTTAGGCCTATGCCTACCGCGTCTTCGACCCTTGCCAGAACAGATGCTGTATGTATGTTGTTTGGCATAAAAAATAGCGGGCGGGCCTGGAGACCATGACATCACAAACAGTATTCATGAAAACATTGCTTGGTGCGGTATAATCACAAACCTCAGAACCTCAAAGGCAATAGAATTATTTGGATGAATTACCCTCTCTTAATGCGAATAACCCTCGACGTCAATGTGAATCACCCTCTTTGCAGAAAATGTGGCGGGAGAAAAACCCTCGACTTCATCGATGTTTTCAAAGGCAAATTACGCGGCTCATAGGCAATTTGCAGAGAAAAGACAAGTACAGGCGTGTGTGTGACAATTTTCTCTACAGACCTGCTGAAAATGAAGCCGTGAATTACACTCTACTGGTCACAGTGAGCAAAAATCCTTGCGAATCGACTGGGAAAATGGCGACCATACGTCGAGGGTAATTCTAATAACCCTCGACGGGTAGCCCACAATGGGTTTGTGCGTACGAAGTTTGACTTAGTGCAGACCCAATCATGGTACGCCATGATGCTCAGAATAGGGCTCCAATGCTGTTTCAATGCCTTCACCAGTTACTAAAGCCAGCAGAACACCAGGCGATATCGCATGTGATCTAATCGCTGCCGATCTTCTCATCAGCCACCGCAGACTATAGACGATATCAGTTTTGGTAGGCCTATTGTTTGACAATGGGCGAGCATCGCTGGCGAGAAAATTCCATGCTTCGCTATCCGGCGCAAACCTGGCTTCAGCAGCCGATTTTGCTCGGTGACAAGCAGTTTGCTTGCGATGTCGTGGCCAATCGGCGGTGTCAGGAGCAATCCTTGCTGCCTCCAGACGCTCATTATGGTTTCACAAAAGTTTTAACTGTGGGGCAAATAGGAAAAGGGTTTGAAAATGATGAGAACAAAACTGTCGGGAAAATTTAATAAGGCATGTATAAAACTGACCTCCAAAGAAAGAGAAAGCACAAAAATTGACACACAAAATGATGATAAACAGGAAGTCAATTTCCAGAATCTTAGCAAATTTTCGATCCCAACCGGGGTCTTCTTCAGGCTGGCACTTTCAAGTCGAGCAACCAGAGCTACACATCTGGTAGCTCGACTTGAAAGTGCCAGCCTGAAGAAGACCCCGGTTGGGGTCGAAAATTTGCTAAGATTCTGGAAATTGACTTCCTGTTTATAAAACTGACCTGAACAATTTACAGCTGAAGTTGGAATTCGTGACCATATTGAAATAAATCTTTCCTCCGGTGGCGAAATACAAGCCGTGGGAACTCCATTCCGGAAGGCCCGTTGACAGCAAAAAGCCAGAATCTGAGATAGCCAACCAGAAAAGATACCATGTCCAACCATCTTCGGACTTCCGTCGCCTGAAGAACACGATAGCTGAGAGAACATTGCCGATGAGGCCAAAGGATATCAGTCCGCCGACGACGTAAGCCCGAAAATAACCGAGGAATAGATCGAGATGTGTTGGGGCAGCCTTCGGTGAGTGTTCGGTCAAATCGGAAATATTCGGCCCGGCGGGAATAACCAATGTTGAGAGCAAACCAGATGACATGTTGAAGAAATGACCGAGATGACAATATTTGCTGTTTTAACGTTGTAAATTCTTCATCCGCTTTTCCATCGACGGTACAAGACGAAGTTGCGCGTTTCTGTTGCCATCCCTGTTGTCAATTCCACCGACACATAGGGCCTAAATCAGAGCTGTCTATATCCTGTTTCCAACTTTGGCTCGCCTGGAAACCTTGCGCCATCAAACTTTCCTTGTTGGTGCCATTCCCCAATTCACCGCTCCTGCGCTGATTTTCCAATAAATATTATATGCATTTTTAGGAGAAGAATAATTTTCATCTAGGCAGCGAACTGGTAAGAAAAGGCGCGTGCTCACAGAACGATGGGCTGATTCTTCAAAGCATCGTATTCCGCAGGTGTTATATCTGCCAGTGTTTCTGTGTCCGTGTGTCCCACTATCGCAAGCCGTCCCTGCCATAAATCCACCATGCTGTAATTATTTACTACCATGCTAGTAAATATTTACTACCATGGTAGCATTTAATTCTTACCTACATGTAGGTAATAATGATTTACTAACCATGGTAGTATTTAATTCTTACCTAGGTAATAATGATTTACTACCATGGTAGTAAATCATTATTACCTAGGTAAGAATTAAATACTACCATGGTAGTAAACCATTATTACCTAGGTAAGAATTAAATACTACCATGGT
>NMRB01000074.1:361348-373669 GCA_002633025.1 Notospermus geniculatus
CGGGCCGAGTTGTTATTGTCTCGGGCCGAAATATTTTCTGTTTCATTTTGAGTCAAAAAGTGTTTCGAACCATTTTGTCCCTAAAGTGAGACTCTGAGTCTCCACTCGAGTTGATTTTTTTTTTCTGTGCATGGTGGATTTATGGCAGGGACGGCTTGCGATATCCCTCTTATTGTTTGGGAAACGCTGGCAGATAGATCGACACGTTTCTCTCTGTGTCCTCTATTGTCAAGTCGCAGCTTATTCCGTCAGAAAACAGGAGTGGAACACTCACAGATGGGGAACACTGGCAGATGTTACACCGGCATTCAGTGTTCACATTTATCTTGGGCGAACGTAATATACGTTCGCCCAAAGGTAAACACTAAATGGCATGGAATACATGATTCTGAGGATTTCATTGATTTCACTCGAGGAAATACAGAAGTCACCCAATAGGTCCAGAGTATACAAAATGTACATGTACATGTATTTTGGTCTCCATATAAAATTACACTGTAGTATCCGTTTGATGTTTTCAAGTGTTTTGAGAAGCGTTCTGTGGACGGTGCTAAATTTATATGTGATGAGAAGATCAAGTAACGCTATCTATGGAAGACTATCATAACATGATGGTCACTCAAAGCTTCCATGCAGAGCACAGAGCTTCTTGTGCATTGATTCGCAATGACAGGGATCTATTAAAGTCCCCCTGGGCCCATATTCATAAAAACGTTTACATATAAGTCAAATGTTTATGAATATGGAGCTAGGTCCCATATTCATAAAACTACCGAGGGATTAAGATATGACTTATATGGACTATGACTATTCGAATATAACCATATGATAGCAAACAACATCCAGGCTAGAGGGGGCAGGGGGCAAATGCCCTCAGAGCAAAAAGGGACAAAACAATTTTTTCCTCTAGGAGGTCATTTTCCCTCTAAATGCACCTCAGAGGATGTAGTTTTTCTTTTTTTTCTGGCGGAGGACCCCCCTGACTTCGCTCTTCAGACTCAATCAATTTTGCCCCCCCCCCCCCAGGCCATAAAAGCTAGCTGCGCCCCTGCACAAGGCATGTCGAGTGAACAAAACACGAAATAAGAACGATACTAGTAGTCATAATGGTTTTACAAGTACATGTACATGTATTTCGGAGGTGGATCTGGTTGTTCGAAAGAGTACAAAAATGTCATACACTTGACCCTATAGTTTGAAAGTGTAAACGGACACCTACATGTATTTAAATACAACACGTCCGTCGCATTTGCACAGAAAGGTGGTCCTCCTACCTTGCGCCTTTGCAAGGGCAAGTTAAAGACCCCATCCAATTAAAAGTGAGAAACATGAGTAGCTTGAGATAGGGCCGATTTAATAGACGTTGGCTAAGGTAACCGTTGGTTCCACCAAAAATAGATAGGCATGCGAAAAGTGCACGACTAAATTTTCATCAAAAAGCCCGGTTTGGATGGATAGTAAGCACTCTACAGAGCTAAGAAAACGGGGCTTTTTGGTGAAAAATTTAGTTGTACATTTTTCGCAGGCCTTTCTATTTTTGGTGGAACCAGTGGTTAGCTTAGCCAACGTCTGTTAAATCGGCCAATAGCCTTTTACAGGTGTAATGTCTGAGAATGCCTCCCGTATGCCAATGCCCGCTTTATTGTTTGGCTGACACTCAAAACCAGAGAGAATGTCTCTCAGTGCCTCCCCCATTGTCATATCGCGGCTTATTCCGTCAATCTTTTGTTGGGAGGCATTGGCAAACGGGGGATAATGGAAAACATTACACCTTTACCAACAATGCTTTGACTTCGGCTGTGATGGAAAAAATCCAATACAAATACAAACATAAATATTTACAACATGAGATGATATTTGTAAAATACCATATCTTTTTACAAATATTATTTTACAAATATTACATGCAGATTATTGTCCTGTAGACCTTAATTCCAGCAAAGATTGTGGCCTACTACTTCTCCCACATGACGTCGTTGCCATTCATTGTCCAACATGCCCAGAAAATCAAATCAAATCTGATTATTATGTAATGGGCAACACCACCAAACGCATCCTCTCAGGAAATTACGATTTCAGAGTACTACATGTATGTCTACACATTGTCCTGATATCACATTGAAATGACTGTGTGCTATATTCTAGGATATAATGGTAGGCCAATATACATGTATGTATATTACATAATTCGGAAATACTAAAGAGGCTGTTCATTTTCGTCACTTGAGGAATCTGAGTTCTGGTCCTTGGGAAAACGGATAAAGCTATGCACTTGCAAATTGCAGGGATTATTTGTTGTGCTGTACAGAATAATCGCTGCAATTTGCAGTTTCATAGCTTTCTCCATTTCCTTAAGGATCACAACTCAGCTTCATCAATTGACAGTACCTTTTAGTAGGCCCGATCTATGACCTCGCAGGCCATGTTACTGCTGCAAAATTTACAACCTGATAGGCTACAGGAAAACAGTCTTAATCTCTTGGGCATCACTGCAGCATCGCATCATTATTGTTCGACAGCACGACGATAATTAAGTTCTACTAGCAACTACCCGTGGCGACCGGCGATAGTGATTCAACCGAAGATGGCAACGTGGTGCAGTTGGGAGAATTTAGAAAGCAATCGAACAACACTGCTAAAAAAAACTAAAATTGCGACCACAACAAAGTTCTCTTCGCAAAATCAACCACCCGTGCATCAGGATATGGTATCCTCTATCATCATGCCGAATTTCAAGACAAAACAAAGCTTCCAAGTGTGACTTTATTGAGCCGACTTCCAGCATTATTGGTTCACGTAGTGACCATTATTTTCATACCGGTTTTGCCCGATTCACCCTTCGATCGCGCGGTTATTCACATTACCATAACCAGGGCTTCGCACTCACACAGGAAACTTTCATTGTGAGGCTGAAGATTGGAAGCCAATAAAATCGGAAAATTTCGTGCCAATTGGTGCTATATTAAGTGAATAAACCCGTGTGACAAGAAATGATGTGGCACGAAAATAACGTCACTTCGTGAACAATAATTACAGCATGGTGGATTTATGGCAGGGACGGCTTGCGATATCCCTCTTATTGTTTGGGAAACGCTGGCAGATAGATCGACACGTTTCTCTCTGTGTCCCCTATTGTCAAGTCGCAGCTTATTCCGTCAGAAAACAGGAGTGGAACACTCAGAGATGGGGAACACTGGCAGATGTTACACCGGCATTCAGTGTTCACATTTATCTTGGGCGAACGTAATATACGTTCGCCCAAAGGTAAACACTAAATGGCATGGAATACATGATGAGGATTTCATTGATTTCACTCGAGGAAATACAGAAGTCACCCAATAGGTCCAGAGTATACATGTATTTTGGTCTCCATTATAAAATTACACTGTAGTATCCGTTTGATGTTTTCAAGTGTTTTGAGAAGCGTTCTGTGGACGGTGCTAAATTTATATGTGATGAGAAGATCAAATAAGGCTATCTATGGAAGACTATCATAACATGATGGTCACTCAAAGCTTCCATGCAGAGCACAGAGCTTCTTGTGCATTGATTCGCAATGACAGGGATCTATTAAAGTCCCCCTGGGCCCATATTCATAAAAACGTTTACATATAAGTCAAATGTTTATGAATATGGAGCTTGGTCCCATACATGTATTCATAAAACTACCGAGGGATTAAGATATGACTTATATGGACTATGACTATTCGAATATAACCATATGATAGCAAACAACATCCAGGCTAGAGGGGGCAGGGGGCAAATGCCCCCAGAGCAAAAAGGGACAAAACAATTTTTTTCCTCTAGGAGGTCATTTTCCCTCTAAATGCATCTCAGAGGATGTAGTTTTTCTTTTTTTTCTGGCGGAGGGCCCCCTCGACTTCGCTCTTCTTTCAGACTCAATCAATTTTGCCCCCCCTAGGCCATAAAAGCTAGCTGCGCCCCTGCACAAGACATGTCGAGTGAACAAAACACGAAATAAGAACGATACTAGTACATTTGTAGTCATAATGGTTTAACAAGTACATGTATTTCGGAGGTGGGTCTGTGGTTGTTCGAAAGAGTACAAAAATGTCATACACTTGATCCTATAGTTTGAAAGTGTGAACGGATACCTAGTATTTACAACACGTCCGTCGCATTTGCACAGAAAGGTGGTCCTTCTACCTTGCGCCTTTGCAAGGGCAAGTTAAAGACCCCATCCAATTAAAAGTGAGAAATATGAGTAGCTTGAGATAGGGCCGATTTAATAGACGTTGGCTAAGCTAACCGTTGGTTCCACCAAAAATAGATAGGCATGCGAAAAGTGCACAACTAAATTTTCATCAAAAAGCCCGGTTTTGATGGATAGTAAGCACTCTACAGAGCTTCGAAAACGGGGCTTTTTGGTGAAAATTTTAGTTGTACATTTTTCGCAGGCCTTTCTATTTTTGGTGGAACCAGTGGTTAGCTTAGCCAACGACTATTAAATCGGCCCATAGCCTTTTACTGGTGTAATGTCTGAGAATGCCTCCCGTATGCCAATGCCCGCTTTACTGTTTGGCGGACATTCAAAACCAGAGATAATGCCTATCAGTGCCTCCCCCATTGTCATATCGCGGCTTATTCCGTCAATCTTTTGTTGGGAGGCATTGGCAAACGGGGGATAATGGAAAACATTACACCTTTACCAACAATGCTTTGACTTCGGCTGTGATGGAAAAAATCCAATACAAATACATGTACAAACACAAATATTTACAACATGAGAGATGATATTTGTAAAATACCATATCTTTTTACAAATATTTTTTTACAAATATTACATGCAGATTATTGTCCTGTAGACCTTAATTCCAGCAAAGATTGTGGCCTACTACTTCTCCCACATGACGTCGTTGCCATTCATTTTCCAACATGCCCAGAAAATCAAATCAAATCTGATTATTATGTAATGGGCAACACCACCAAACGCATCCTCTCAGGAAATTACGATTTCAGAGTACTACATGTATGTCTACACATTGTCCTGATATCACATGGAAATGACTGTGTGCTATATTCTAGGATATTATGGTAGGCCAATATACATGTATGTATATTACATAATTCGGAAATACTAAAGAGGCTGTTCATTTTCGTCACTTGAGGAATATGAGTTGTGATCCTTGGGGAAACGATAAAGCTATGCACTTGCAAATTTCAGGGATTATTTGTTGTGCTGTACAGAATAATCGCTGCAATTTGCAGTTTCATAGCTTTCTCCATTTCCTTAAGGATCACAACTCAAATTCATCAATTGACAGTCCCTTTTAGTAGGCCCGATCTATGACCTCGCTGGCCATGTTACTGCTGCAAAATAAAATTTACAACCTGTATGCTACAGGAAAACAGTCTTAATCTCTTGGGCATGACTGCAGCATCATTGTTCGACAGCACGACGATAATTAAGTTCTACTAGCAACTACCCGTGGCGACCGGCGATAGTGATTCAACCGAAGATGGAATGCCCGGTCCTGGTGGAATAGGTGCACCCAACGTGGTGCAGTGGTTGGGAGAATTTAGAAAGCAATCGAACAAAACTGCTAAAAAAGTAAAATTGCGACCACAACAAAGTTCTCTTCGCGAAATCAACCACCCGTTGCATCAGGATATGGTATCCTCTACATGTATTACCATGCCGAATTTCAAGACAAAACAAAGCTTCCAAGTTAGTGTGACTTTATTGAGCCGATAGATTTTTCATCACAGTTTAAAGGGACACCTGTATTCCTTCCCTATCCTGCGCTAAAAATACCCGCGTTAAGAGAGACCTCTATTGACAATGTTGTTGAACTACCGCTTATCAACCTCGCCCCATGTGGAGTAACTCTCGTTCTCAGGGTATCCACGTATGCATTGTATTGTAATCATACAATCTGAAACTCTAGAGTTTCAGATTGTAAAGTTCCACTTGAAAAAGACCCCGGTTGGGGTCGAAAATTCGTGAATTCTGGAGATTGACTTCTTGTTTATTATCATTTAGTGTGTCAATTTTGTGCTTTTTGTACTTGTATTGTAATCATACATTCTCCAACACTGGGGCGAAATGCAAAACTACGGTACCGGTATTGGAGAATGATGCAATCACTGTCGGTGGCGCAGGTGTAGTCCACAAAAAGTGGCAATATCATGGCTCTTATCATTCTCCGCAATCTCTTGGGCATCACTGCAGCATCATTATTGTTCGACAGCACGACGATAATTAAGTTCTACTAGCAACTACCCGTGGCGACCGGCGATAGTGATTCAACCGAAGATGGCAACGTGGTGCAGTTGGGAGAATTTAGAAAGCAATCGAACAACACTGCTAAAAAAACTAAAATTGCGACCACAACAAAGTTCTCTTCGCAAAATCAACCACCCGTTGCATCAGGATATGGTATCCTCTATCATCATGCCGAATTTCAAGACAAAACAAAGCTTCCAAGTGTGACTTTATTGAGCCGACTTCCAGCATTATTATATAGATTTAAATCACAGTTTAAAGGGACACCTGTATTCCTTCCCTATCCTGCGCTAAACATACCCGCGTTAAGAGAGACCTCTATTGACAATGCTGTAGAACTACCGCTTATCATCCTCGCCCCATTACAGTAACTCTCGTTCTTAGGGTATCTCCGTAGGCCTATGCATTGTATTGTAATCATACATTCTCCAACACTGGGGCGAAATGCAAAACTACGGTACCGGAATTGGAGAATGATGCAATCACTGTCGGTGGCGCAGGTGTAGTCCACAAAAAGTGGCAATATCATGGCTCTTTTCATTCTCCGCAATCAATTTACACACGGCTTATGGCTGCCACACACGGTCAAATTTGTCATACGATTTTTTAGGAAATTCAGATTCTGAGCCTACATGTAGGCCTAGGCCTGTGTGTGGCTAGATCTACGTGTATAAATAGACTAACGTGTAAGCCTTTTATACTGAGCACATTCAGGATAAAAAATCCGATCATGAATGACGCAGTGCATTTTGAATTTCTCCAGACTGTCCATGTGAATTTCTCCCTTTTGCTCCATTCATTTGCCACCCCTTTGCGGATCTTGTCCCAATATGGTTGATAGCCCGTCAGCAGCATCGTGTAGATAAAGGTCTCCACGAATAGGTCGTCAGCTGTCAGAGGCCGCATCAAGGATCATCTTAAAAGAAGAGAAAGTCTAAGGTCAAATGATAACGTCAGTTATCATGAAGGTTTGATTCCTTTTTGTAATTACGTGTATTAGGAAATAGTGTGTTCTACATGTACATGGAGACTGCCAAAGATGTACATGTACATGTACATGTACATGTACATGTACATGTACGTACATGTACAGTGCATTCAAGCTACTTTTCTGACGTTGCACACACATTGCAACTACATTGATACAGTGTATACTTGGTTCCGCCCATGCACAGAGATGAACAGAGAGTGATGACTTGCTTTTATCAGAAACGACATCTTGAAACATCAAGGCCAATGGTCACTTCGCCTTCTGTACATGTACGCTCAACTCACGAGAGAAAGTATAGTCCGAACGGGTAGCGACATAAACCCTAATGGTTCAAGATGTATAGAAATGATGGAAAGCTCGAGCACAACTACATGTATTTCTGACGAACACTCTCTTTATTTCTTGCCTTTAATTAGACATCAAAATGGTGAAAAATCGTTCGCCATTCATCAGTAGGGAGTTTTCGCAAATCTGGCGAAAAACGAAGTACGAAACACGAAATTGGACGTCATATCCACGTAAGATCGAAAGAGTTATGGCGCATCTTGAATTTTTAAATTTCCAATTCGTATCAACGAAGTGGAAACGAAAGATAAATTTCAAAGTTTAATATACACCGCACCTCTGTCGTTCTAACGTCATACGCTAAAAGACGCTCTTGCAGCAGGCGATATTTGTGGTACCAACCATCTCCTGAAATACATTACGTCATGGAAATGAAGTCCAATTTCGATTTCGTACTTCGTGTTTCGTCAGATGAGTGCGAAACCTCACTAATATCATTCATGCATGTCAACAATGGATTTGTGCGTGTTTACGAATCTAACCGCCACCACACCATGCGATGTCAAAGGCGGCCCAAAGCAAGGGAAATAAATGTAACAGTCAGTGTGCATTCCGGAAAAAAGTGACTCTCGCGGCCATATACGAACTGTCAGGTCAGGAAATACAGTATGCACATGATAGAAAAGAAGAGGAACATCAGAAAAGAATAGGGAGGTTTAGAAATCAAACGATAAACGTAAACTTGACGTCAACGTTATTTTTCATACTACACATTCACCATATTTTATATTGCATTTTCGGTACGAAAATAACGTTGGCGTCAACGTTTACGTTTATCGTTTGATTTCTAAACCTCCCTATCTTAGGCCCAGTGCGAGACGGCTGAAAGTTCATTTCACGCTTTATGAACACGGGAATGTACATGTTTTTTTTGTATACATGTACATTCCACCATTGAGTTTGACAGAAACGACAGACTGAGATACCAGGGAAATGTACCTACTACCTAAATGGAGAAGATGTGATCCCAATTTCGTCTGCAAATGATCATGGAATAGTGAGTTACATCTTGGCATTCTTCATTGTATTTCTCATACATGTGTATTCATGTACGGTACAGTACAAGCTCTGAGTCGATAATCCGAATCGCTATTGGTCATATATTTAGATTGCAGGCAAGACTGACGAAGCCCTCTCCAACCTCGTTCGCTTTCTGACAATATGGCGGACGCTTCACCAACCCCTGGAATCAGCTTTGGATTTAACGCATTTGATTGGTTGACAGGAAACCGTCTCAAATATACCCAAGAATATACCCAAACAAATTTTCAAAATATTTTGTGTTCTAAACTCGCGAAAATTAAACTCTTAGCTCTCCAGGGGCCTGTGCCATAGCGTAGTGTCACCGCTGATTAACAGACGGCGCTGTGCGCTAATCAAAACAATAACAACAAGTGCCCGCCGGCCAACCTTCGGATGTCTCCCTTTAATGGAGAATGCAATGTTCATTCTTTAGGTTAATGATTATGATATGATGATTCGCGCCAAATGACAAATGGCGAGTGAAAAATGAGTTCCCGTTGTTAAACTGCAGGAGGTTTGGACGATCATTTATCTTGTGCCTTACCTCGGTTCTGCGTCGCAAAATGGATTATTGTTGTGTGGTACATCGTATGCCGGTTGTTGTGGTATTGGTCGTGGCCGCGCTATGGTTCCAGACTGGGAAGAAGTTTCCCTCAAATGCCTCATGGACATATAATCAGGTTCTGACGCTGTAGCGTATAAACCTTCCTCTTCTGTCAAAGAGGCAAGGTTAAAAATGAATAATACAAACAGGCCGGGGGGGGGGTTGAAACGTGCATTAGAAGCTAGATTAAGCTAATCATCGTTCACATGGGTCCCGCCATCTTGGATTTCAAAAGGAGTTGTGAGTGTGCATCTCGTGACCAATCAAATGACTAGTTTTGGTTTGCCCACCACATTACTGCGCATGTTCAAAATCACCGTAGAAATCCAAGATGGCGGAGGGGGCTGTCGAAACGACGAGTAATTCGTTCTCGTCTTCCTTTCCCTCAAGGCTTGACTTTCGATATCCAGACGTTAAAAAAATATACACTCTTAGCCGAAAAGAACCCGCTGATTTAAGAACCCTCAGGTTGTTTACGAACCCCTACATGTTCCAGGTAGAACCTTTCCCTCAGAAAAGGGTTCTATCTGGAACCTTTACATGTATGTGGGTTCTTTGGCGACAAGAAGGTTCTATATAGAACCTTCTCGGGTTCTTTACAGAAGGTTCTATATAGAACTCTGGGGTTCCTCTGGTGAGGCACAAAGAACCCCTAAAGAACCTTTTTGGCTCAGAGTGTAGGCCTACATGTACATGTACATGTAGTCCTACATGTACATGTACATGTACCTATTGAATCTATTTTCTTTTCCTTTCAGACTTATCACATCTAAAAAATTGGCTCTAAAGGAATACCTACCGGCGGACACCCTCCGCAGGGTGTCTGGAAGGACGTAGTTATCTTCCTCAATAGGTGATCTTGACACTGGAAAAATGAAAGGATAATGAGCGTTTTCTAGGAATCCCTGACACCGAAGGCCGATGGAGGGCTGATCGCGATGTCCCACCTTCGACCTGACGTCAAAGGGAGGCATTAGTGAGGTTTCGCGAATCTGACGAAATACGAAATTCAACTTCACTTCCTGGACCTAATGTATTTCTGGAGATGGTTGGTACCACAAATGTCCATTTTTCCAGTGCGTCTTTCAGCATATCATGAAAGACCGAGAGAGTTTTGGTGCATCTTGAATTTTTAAATTTTCACTTCTTATATGCAGAGTCGAAACGAAAGATAAATTTCAAAGTTTAATAACATGTACATGTATACCGTATCTGTCTTACGTCTTACGCTAAAAGACGCTTTTGCAGCAGGCGATATTTTGGCAGGCGATACCAACCATCTCCTGAAATACATTACGTCATGGAAATGAAGTCCCAATTTCGTATTTCTACTTCGTGTTTCGTCAGATTTGCGAAACCTCACTTTTATATCGACAAAAATATCGAAATTCTCCAAGATCATGTGACGTCTTTGACTCAATGGGATTCACGGAATCTTCCTCGAGGTGCGAGAATCGGCCATGTCTGACGAAGTACCGTTGTCCGGAAGAGGCCTTAAGCAAGGTTCAATGGCATACGGAATTAGTCCGATTCAAGTCCGTAAAAAATCCGTCAAATGGACTTCAGCGTTGTCGTATCCGGAAAACTAGGGGCAAACGGACTGAAAACGGATCGGCTCCGTGTGCCAATGAACCTGACCTTGCTTTAGTATCACTCAAAAGCATTTTTTGACAGTATACCGCCAAGAAAATACTCAGTCATTTTGTTCATCTGCCTCTTTCTCACTTACTTCCCACGTCTGGGTTTAAAACCCTGTCATATTCTGGTTCCGGTATGCCAATCAGTTTTCTGTCGTTGGTAGACATAGGACGAAACTCTGGCCCCATGCACTGCGTGACGAAACTCATCGCCTCAGAAAGACAACACATTGGCTCGTGCTGTAAATTGCGAGAAATTTTTATAGTAATACGTATTGCAGAATAATGAGTGTTCTGGGAATCATCTCAAATGTCACCCGTCACAGCAAAGCCCATCCTGGGAACCCAGGGCATTTCCACTCTGCATAGCGCGTTCGAGTAGGGGAGCGCGTTTTAGAGGACCTGTTGCAAGAGGATGAGCAAAGCCAGGCGCATGTCGGTCGTTGGCTTGGCAGGTTGAGACCAAATGTTTGTCAGTTTCACTATTGTCTGTCTATTGTGAAATCTGAAATAGTATATTCCTTTTCATTCTCTCCCGGTGTCACCTTAGTTCGTTGAGGCTCAACGTTCTGAGCGACATGCGCCTAGTTTTGCTGTGACGGGTCACAGATGTCTTCAGAAATGATAATTCGTCATCGAAATAGACCATCCTTTCCATCTGCAATTTGCACTTCACAATGTTTTCACCAACAGAAATGGGCGTCGCTGCAGTGTTACTTTAGTGAGGTTTCGCAAATCATACGAAAAAACGAAAAACGAAATTGGACTTCATTTTCATGATGGTTGGTACCACAAATATTGCACTGCAAGAGCATCTTTTATCGTTATGACGTTAGACCGATAGAGTTACGGTGTATAGTAAACTTTGAAATTTATCTTTCGTTTCCATTTCGTAGATACGAAGTGGAAAATTAAAAATTCCAGATGCACCATACCTCTCTCGGTCTTACACGATATGCTAAAAGACGCAGTGGCGGCAGGGACATTCGCGGTACCAACCATCTCCAGGAATACATAAGGTCCTGGAAATGAAGTTGAATTTCGTATTTCGTACATGTAGCCTACCTCGTTTTCGTCAGATTTGCGAAACCTCACTATTGTATTCCATTTACATGTACATGTACATGTACATGTACATGTACATTTGTACTTCCATACTACATGTAACTCAGTACTCGGTACTCCGTATGCCTATACCTAAAGGCCCGGTCACACTTGTGCGTATATCAAGCCCGGCCCCCTCACTCCTTAATTTTAGGGTACACATATGCTTGTTCCTGAGTTTGAAAAGGACCCCCTTATGGAAGGAATCAAGGAAAATTTTCCACCCCTTTCTGCGGGCTTTTTTCATCCAATTAGACCCCCTAATGGAAGGAACCAAGATAATTTCACCCCTTTTTCGGGATTTTTTATGCAATTAGACACCCTAATTTTGAAGGAACCAAGGGATTTTCACCCCCTTTTTACAGGCTTT
>NMRB01000074.1:373931-386951 GCA_002633025.1 Notospermus geniculatus
TTACTGTGTATATGCCCCTCTATGATGGCAAAAGGATAACAACATTGTTGCAGTGGTAGGTAACAAAAAGTAAATTTGGTGTCAGCATACCTCCATGTTTAGCAGATCAATCTTGAACCCGCCAGCAACTCTTATGACTTCAAAATGCCGAATACTGCTGCCCCTGTATGAATCAGGAAAAATGGAAAAAAAATTAACAATATTGAATCTCAATCAATTTGTGCATTTTCGGCACAAAAATGGCGTTGTCGTTAACTTTTACGTTTATCGTTTGATGTCTTAACCTCCCAATTAGTTTTCGACCAACGCACCGTTTTGTTTCTTCCCGAATGTCAATCACGTAACTCCCACTTTGGCGATAGGTGGTGCTCTCTCTCATCATAACATTACCATACCGCTTGCCAAACGTCAACACCATCTCCGCAAGCTCACGGGTACAGTTCTCGAAGAACCAACTAAGGAAGAAAAAGTAAAGCACCAACGTAAGAAAGAAAGAAAGAAAGTAGGCCTAAATGTAAATAAAAAAAAGAAACTAGGCCTACAGACGATTTTCTTTCTTCACGCTCAATCAGGAAGAAACGTCCTCTTCTCAAAGAAAGTAGGGTAGGGTAGGGTAGGGTAGGGTAGTTTTTTTGGTTTTTTTAGTACTGAATTACACTTGCTTGGCCTACTAGATGTAAGTGTCACACCTGCACACTCGAAATTGCAGCACAGGCAGTGGTCAGTTGATTGCTGACGCCACCGGGGCAATCTCGTACCCAGAGATCCGTTACGCTCGGGCCGAGGTTATAGGTTGTAGCGACCTTCAACCTCGGCCCGAGCGTAACGAATCACTGGGCACGAGATTGGCCACCGGGGACATCAGGAAGACGGAGGTCTGATTGTTCTATTTGCCGCTAGAGGGCAGACCATTCACCTCCCGAAACGTCGAATCACAGGCACCATTATACATGTATTCAAGCGAGACATGCGAAAAATATTGCCCGGCGGGCACAAGTTGTCTGAGTTGTGGCGCCGTCTGTTAATACACGGTGACACTACGCTATATCACAGGCCCCTGTAGAGCTATTAGTGAGCTTAGAACACGTATCTAACCAAAAAACACTAGTTTGTAAAAAACACACCCCGAGCACACGAATTTATGAGCTCGTGGTGTGTTTTAGATACGTGTTGTGTTTTTTAGAAACGTTTGGTTTTAGAAAGGTGTTCGAAACTCACTGATAGCTCTACAGGCGCCTGTGATATAGCGTAGTGTCACCATGTATTAACAGACGGCGCTACAACTCAGACAACTTGTGCCCGCCGGGCAATATTTTTCGCATGTCTCCCTTTCATTGAAGCATTGAAGCATGTATTCGGCAATGCGAAACATTTGAAAATGTCACGAGTGACCCACATTTTCTGGTAGGCCTACGACGGACCAAAAGGAATGATGGCACGAGGACATTTGCACCAGGTTATAACAATCTCTGCCGAAAATTCTTATGAAATAATGTCCACTTACGTTGGTACATTATGGCAGTTCCCTCTATTCATATAAAACTTATGGTACTGAAATAAAAAACAAGGACACGAGTTTAAAATGTGTATACGTCGCCAACAGGCCCGTTTCCATTTAAAGCAAAATATTCGCGCCGAGTCAAAGATTCCACATGACAGTTTCCGGAGCGGCCGCCGCAACGCATTTACCAGTTGTTGTTACGAATAAAACGGGTTGTTTTATTATTTTTGGTTCACTTTGGACAGACGCGAACAATCCGCTTTAAATTGCAGATTCCCCCTCACACCAAAGACGCGCGGCGGCGAGCACGCGTCATTTTTTGCCGCGCGTCTTTGGTGTGACGCTTTTATTGAAAATCCATTGAACTTATTTTCCCGGCGGTGAACGCGCGTCGTTTTTCGCCGTCGCGGCCCGCGGCGCGGTTTTGGTGTGAACAGACCTTTTAGCTTGATGAAGGACTTTGTAAAGTATTACATCCTGATAGGAGCAGTTATCCGTGCGTATTGCCAAACGATGTCAGCAAAGTTCTAGCAGACCAATACAAAAGAAACTTCTCTTGATTGGTGCTCAGTCAAGAATGAATGGGTCCGCTTTCTGCATTAAATTCGGCCGTAGTGACACCTATTGGTCAACTCACTGACAGCTCCTATTGGACTCGGAGTTCTTAAAGGGGAACTGACCAGTTTACCAACCACACTGAGCTACCTACAGCTCCACGTGCCTTATGATATCACTTCAGGACTCACAATAGTTTGATTTGAAAATCTCCACCCATTTCCGAAATAAACACCAAAGTGTAATTTTCGAATTCAAATTTCCCGCTCTTTTCACACATTTGAGTGATGTCATGCAGAGAACCATTACAATATAGTGACCATAGCAAAATGTGCTATATCTGTGTCTAAGACAGCTGGAAAGAATAAAGTGCACTTGACAGGCTCTTTATAGGATATAGATTTGGTACATTTTACATTGGATGACGATAGAAATGGTTCTAGGTGTGACATCACTAATTGAGCGGGAAATTTGAGTTCTAAGAAATACATTTTTGTGTGTAGTTTGGACATGAGCTAAGATTTTTTCACCAAATTTTTGCCAGCAATAGAGTGATGCCATACCCATTTGGAACAGCAAGAATATTCATTTATACACTGTATTTGAAGGAGTCAGTTCCTCTTTGAGGCGAGACAACCTCTTTAACGAATTGTATCTGGGCCCTTACCATGAAAGGACCATCTCTTCGGCCGTCGATTTGGTCCACGTCGGACGATGGCGTTCCGCTGGTGACTCCAATAGATACCGTCTCACCGCTCGACACTTTCGACTCATCCGATCCAGACGAGAGTTGAGAGAGTTTTCTCGTCGTCGGCGGAAATGGGAGCGGCCGGTTACTCTGGTTCGATACTCGCCGCATACGTTCCATTGAACCATTATTAGGTGGGGGTGGAGGGGCTCGATCTGGCCAGTCATTCGGGGAATCATGTTCAGTCTTTGGGAATAGAGGTGGAGTTGCAGGTTCTTTTGTTATTTTTGTACGGCCTGGCAGTGTCGAGTTGTCAAGTCGTAAACAGTCTTGTATAGCATCCTCCATCATCGCTTTCTCGTTGGGATGGAGAGTTACATTACTGGGCACCGTGCCCTGAAAGTTGTACGAGGATTAAAGAGTGAGTGAATGAATCAGCATTTTGAGGAGGAAAACGTTCAATAGTAGAGAGGTTGCGCAGCGGCCCGACTCCGACTTCAACTACGAGAGTGAATTGCAGTCGCTATGGACATCCTTGATAAAATTTGATAGAAGTTTTCAATTCGTCGAACACCATAAATTGAAGGCAGAAAAATTTGGCCTTATAAATCGGAAATGCGGATAAATAATGAATATTGAAGTCGTAATCCTAGTCGTTACGACTTAAAACACGACTATAATACAGAGTTTTCGCAAAGCCCCCGAAACACCAACGCGAACGTCTGTCCTTTTGTTGGGTGCTGTCTTGGCGTTCGCGTTGGCGTTTCGGGGGCTTTGCGAAAACTCCCTGTTATTTGCGATTCACGTGCACTTCCGATTACGAGTCAAAATTATTATGGCATTTTACGATCTGCAAACGTATATCAAATCGTTTGTACCAAGAATGTCTACAGCGGACTGCAATTCATTCTGGTACCGGTACCGGTAGTTGAAGCCGGAGTCGGAGTAGGAAAACTGCGCTACCTATCTAGTGACGCTTACACACGAGAAAGTGCCGAATTGAAGAACTGCCATCATTTTTGTGAATAATGTTCTAGGCGTAATTTGAACTGCGCAAAATTTATGTTTACGCTTTTCATTCTAGCTGTAATCATAAATTACATGTAGCTGGACTGTGATATGTACATGTAGGCCTACAATATCAAGCTAGGACCATGACAATGACAAACCTTGTTGAAATTGGCCCTAGGCCTACTTAATTGAAAAGGTCCTTCAAGATTTATGCTACAAGTGAAACGGGTAGGTGCCACTGAAATCCATATTATTCGACCTCTAAGGTACGGTATGGATTACGGAAATGGGATTGGAATGAAATTTTAAGTCTCTTCCACACTATGCGACTTGGTGCGACGCGAAGAAGTCATCACACGATTCCGTCGCGGCGTGGTGAAATGTAGACGCCATTGCAACGTGTCGCTAGCAGTTGCACGACTACATGCAGCGTTTCCGACGATTGATTCGCGTGGTGATGAGTTGCAGCCAATGGGAGTCATTCATTTTGTCACATGATTTGATGATCATAGACCTTATTCTGCTTGCATCGCGTCAGCGGCTGACTGACTAGATGTAGTAAATGTACGTGTAGTCGCATTGTGTGGACACCCGTTTGCACCACTCATCATGGCAAGCTCGAACCATGAAGAGTCGGTCACGTCGCAGAGTGTGGACGGGACTTTGCAACAGTCTGTCAGAGCGAGGTTCTCCGTTAGGGATAGCGTGAAAAGGTCCTTGGCTAGCTTTTGACCGCGTTTACATGTAGGTCCTGGAGAATGTCTTAATAGAAATATATAGGCCTACAATCGACTTTTTGGCGCGAGGAAAAGCGCGCTAAAACGCTTGAATGGAAAGCTAGTGACTTTCACTTTCCTTGCTTTCTTACCTGAGATAGGGAAACAATAAATGCATACCACAGGTTTCTTTCAATCTTAGTAATTGCCTGAAAAGAAATGTAGAGGAAAAAAATTAGCTGTCCGTCACAATTTCTAGATGTCAAGAATTATGAGCAGACTTCACTCATAAACCTATCACAGCAAATCCTACGCTAAAGGCCCGTTTCCACCAACCTCGTCCCCAGGGGTCGTTCCCTTTCTGACAATATGGCTGGCGGATGCTCACTGACCCCTGGAATCAGCTTTGGTTTACCAGGATCTTTTTAATGTCTAAGTATATAGGTGGCAGCACGAGTCAAAATAATTAATCTTGAATACTTACTTAATGTGCTTTTTAAAATTCTGTTTACAAAAAATCATCAAACATGGATATACATGTAGGTGACCTTTTGATTTGATCCAAAATATTTTGAAAATTTGTTCGGGTATATTCTTAGATATATTTGACGGTTTCCCGTCAACCAATCAAATGCGTTAAATCCACAGCTGATTCCAGGGGTTCAGTGAGCGTCCGCCATATTGTCAGCAAGCGAACGACCCCTGGGAACGAGGTTGCGTTTCCACCACAGCGGATTCCGCATTCGGAACTTCCGAAGGCATTGAACTGCTCGGCAATTTCCGTACGGTCGCATTTCCCCTCGGACACAAGTCCAAGGCAGCCATCTTGAACGCGCAACGATTGCCGTTCGTTTCTGCAGGTAATTGTGCGGTTCGCCTCATCACACCTGCGCATGAACAAAATAGGGCACACAAAAACGTTGCGTTATTGATCAATAATTACAGAGTTTAAGAGATCACACGCTAACGATAACTTTTACGTTAACGCTATTTTTTGCATGCATTTCATGTAGAAAAAATATCGTTAACGTAAATGTTATCGTTAGCGTGTGATCTCTTAAACTCCCTATTGGCAGATTGGGTGCGATACCGGTAAGTTTATATATAATATTATATAATATGGCTCAAATAATCCAGCAAATAAGGTTGAACATCTTAACAGGCCAAAATTCGGCCAAAATAGTTCCACGGTCGGTCACGTGGGTTTGTTGATAAACAATATGGCTGCCTTGGACATGTTGGACTTGTGTCCGAGGTGAAATGCGCCGCCCAGTGACAGATAGCAGTTCGCCTCAGGTCGTTCCGAATGCGGATTTCGCCATGGTTTGCGACGAGCGGAGCGGTTTTCGCAGGGCTTTGGATAATCCTTCGTTGGCTCAACAATACACGGCGTGTTAATTATCCCTATGCCTGTGAAAATCGCTCCGTCCGCTCTCCGCAAACCGCGGCGCAATCCGCAGTAGTTGAAACTGGCCTAAAGGCCTGTATCCACTACAACGGTTTGCGGTGCGGTTTGCGGCGCGGGAGCGATTTTCACAGGCATTGGGATAATTAATACGCCATGTATTGTTAAACCATCGAAGGATTATCCAAAACCCTGTGAAAAAATCCCGGCGCGGCAAACCGCAGCGGTAACCCGGACTAGTGGATACAGGCCCGAACCCACTGACACGTTTTCACGCAGCGGGAAAACGCAGCGGCAGAAAATGCTTTGTTAAAAGGCAGCGGACCGAGAAAATAACAAAGGATTTGTCGGGTTGCAGTGATGAAACCCGGCGGAAAAACGCGACAGTGGGTTCAGGCCTTTATAGTAAACTGACCTTGAAAGTATTTTCTTTGAAGGCCAACGGTACTCCATTTGTTACTTGTGAACTAGCCGTGCGAATCTCGAGTCTATATCCACCTCTATCCTTCATCTTCACAGTGGTAAACCGGTCGAGGGAGAGGCTTCCAAGTGGCTAGAATCAAAGGAAAGAAAGAATCCGATGGGCGCAGAGTTTGGGGTAGACTCAACAAGCAGTCTTTTCTATACCCTCATCAAATCGCCCATTTAGGGGGGAGACGAACACAGCGGCTCCGTAGGGAGACTGAGTTTGGGACATGGGTGATATGAATAAAACCTAGCAAATGCTTTTAGTTCTGATTTGTACAGATAGCGTAATGCATCTGTATTACAAAATCCAAGTAAAAGCATTTATCAGGGCCGTGTTTAACTTTTTGGTCCGGGGGGACAGAAGCCTTTCTGCGAGGGCAGAAGACTTCTTTTTGCCGTTTTTTGCCCAAAATCCGCATGAAAATCACGTTTTTTGGTTGGCTCTGGGGGNGTGAACAGCGGGCATGATGCATCTTCGATGATCGAAGGCCGATCTGCTCACCACTACGTTACACCGCACATCACCCTTCGAGAAATAGACCAGTCGGCGGCGTATCTTGGCACCATGCCAACTTTACCGGTCGACCAATCATATGACACTTTGGGTCTTCGGCTACCACTATTTCTTCCACGATTCAAATTTTACAACACCGATTCTGATTGGCCTCTTCTTCTCGAGGCGGCAGATACGCCGTGGACCGGTCACTTTCTCGAAGGGTGAGATGTGCGATGTAACGCAGTAGAGAGCAGATCGGCCTTCGATTATCGAAGATGGCATGATGTGAAGGCAATACAATGTAATTTTAATTCCAGGGGAAGTTTCAACATGAATCCAATGAAAATTTTGCTTACATGTATGTAATCTGGTTTCAGGAAGTGGTTAGACACTTACTTTAAAATCATCCGTTTCGTTATTAGGGTAGATGTACAGTTTCCGTTTTCGAAGCACGATGTAAAGATTCGTGTACTTCTGAAACAAATAACAAGTTACAAGCACGCAGTTTGCCGCAGTGGTTACAATAGGGAGGTTTAGAAATCAAACGATAAATGTAAACGTTAACGACAACGTTATTTTTGTACTGAAAATGCAATATAAAATCTGATTAATGTGTACATGTAGTATGAAAAATAACGTTGTCGTAAAGTTTACGTTTACCGTTTAATTTCTAAACATCCCTAATATTGCAGCAATCGTCACGTCAGTCTCCTTTTGAACATGCATGGATTTGTTGACAAAGGCATCAATCAGTTTCATGCCCACCGAAAATATCACCATCATTTGCTTTTGCCATGATTCTTGCTCATGACATGTTGAGAAGACAAATTCGTTAGCGATCATCATGCCCGACGTGCATGGTCAACATTTTCATCAAATATTCTGAGTAGGCCTATGTAAATGTTCAGTCAAATAATTTTTCATACGATTGTTTCAGTTTGAGGGGCGACAGGGCTTGTGTAGATCAACATAAGCCTTTAATCAGAATTTTCCTGAAAATCTGACTGCGTTTGCTGTGGGCACAGTCTAAAGGCGGTGACAGACAGGCGCGTAAGCAACGCGTCGGGAAAGCGTTCAACCAATCAAGGAGGCGGTAATACAGACCAAAACACCTACCGAAGAATCTGATTGGCGGAACGCCACGGCCTGCAGGACGCGCCGCGTACGCGCCAGTCTGTCACCGGCCGTAGACCTACATGTAGGCCCCTACTTTTCATTGTCAATGGATGAAGGTCTCTTTAGATTCGAAATCAGCGACATCAGGGATCGGCGTTTATACGTACACGGATCGAAATGTAGGCCTACACCAAATTTGTCCTCGTTGTACAGAATTCTACCCGTGTACGTAAGGATCCATGACCTCAAAATTCCGGACACCTTACATTTTTGTTAGTGCGTGACAGTCTACTTGAATGAAGAGTGCACAGGCTTGAATGGGAATGAGGTCGTGGGGTTTTCAACCAGTTTGTCGGCCTACGCAGTATGTACATGTACGTTTATATGCATTCAGTATTTAAAATAAGATGAATTGTAAGCTCTTATGGATCATGTATTTTCGTAAATGCCTCTATTTCCCTGTTTTTATTATTGTTTACTATGCCAATCCTCTTGAATATTGGGTACGGTACTTATTGAAGGCCTGTGCGTAGGCCTACACTCTTTGGTAGATGTGAAGACTGACATGCATGAATGGATAGGGAATTTTTCCACCACCACTGAAACATCATAGGCTAAAAGACCCTCTTTCAACCATCTCCTGAAATACATTACGTCATGGAAATGAAATCCAATTTCGTATTTCGTACTTCGTATTTCGTCAGATTCGCGAAATCTTATTTCGGGGTTTCGCAAATCTGACGAAAAACGAAGTACGAAATACGAAATTCAACTTCATTTGCAGGACCTAATGTATTTCTGGGCATGGTTGGTACCACAAATGTCCCTGCTGCCAGTGCGTCTTTTAGCATATCTGGCGATATTTTGTGGTACCAACCATCTCCTGAAATACATTACGTCATGAAATGAAATCCAATTTCGTATTTCGTACCTCGTACCTCGTATTTCGTCAGATTTGCGAAACCTCACTATTATTGGCGGCGTTCCCGAAATGCTCCGACACAGAGCTATCAAGAAAAACTTCCGCTTTCGATTTTTGCCCTACTTTTTAGAGGCTAAGGCTAATGTGCACACACCAACAACAGGCAAATTTAATCAAGCGAATCGATATTCGATGCGCACAGAATGGCAGAAGGTCCGAAATCTGAGATACATGTAGAAGGACGAACTTCAAGAACACCAAGATCGCAGTGTTGTAAGATCAGAGAGGTGTGGCTTTTTTCTTTTCTTAATATTTAAGAAACTGCAGTTACAACTTGAAAGGGCCAAGACCCGAGGGCATCACTGGCCTACTGGTGTGGCATTGCTGGGGTCCAGCTTCTCCTGTTGGTGATGGTCGGCATTGCTGACCACACAGTGAGGCGGCTGATGATATCTTCAAGTCGAAGTCTTGTCAGACACTGACGCTTTTGATGATAGGCCTATAATGTTGAAGGAGCTAGATCCCAGTGGCAAAGCCAGGCCTCTGTGACCTTACAACTTTAGGTCCCTTTCGAAAGTCAGCCATTTCGCCGCCGAGGGTAAAAACAAATGGGAAAATGCATTAAATTTTGCCAGAAATCGCAGAAATAACTGTCAGAAACGCTCGAAATTTGGCAGACATGTAATGAGGGCCAATTCATTGAGAAATGTGTGAAAAAAATTGGGTGTCATCGATCAATTTTTGGATTTCTGCATTTTTCTTCAGCTAAACAATAGAAGGTTTAAAAACCACCTAAGTGTTCAGGTGTAGAAATCACCAATTTCTCGAAAAATTTACCGATGACACCCAATTTGTTTGTCACACTTCGGCCATCACACTTTGGCCATCACCACATTTCTGCCAAATTTCAAGCGTTTCTGGCAGTTATCTGCGATTTCTGTCGAACGTTAATTCATTTTCCCATTTGTTTTTACCCTCAGCGCCTAAATGGCCGACTTTCGAAAGGGGCCTTTTGGTAATTCATGCACGGTAGTTTTTTTTTTTTTTTTTTTATTCCACCATGCAGAAAGCTGCCCTTTACATCCTCTCTACAAGCCCTTCGGCAGCTTAGGGTAGGAGAGGGGTCATCAGGTGGGTTTTTCAAATAGATATACAAAGGATAGAATGGAAATAAATGAAAGAAGAAAGGGNATTTTGTGGGAAATCTTTAAAATTGACCGGGAAATTTCGAAATTTTGAAAAGATGTTAAAATTTGACCTAGGTTTTCCACGATGTGCGCTGGCTGTGCCCCCTCTTTCCCATTCTGGATCCGCCCCTGTCATGCCTGTGACGTACACCTGAGATTTTTCTTGCGATTCTTTTAGGAGGCTGTCCTTCCAATTGCTAGAGCGACTGGAGATTTGCAGGATTTGTCGCCTATAGTCTGCGACAGATCGTTGCACCAAGGGGCCAGTCACTGTGGTCGCCCAACTAACATCGAATCTCGTCTCATATCAGATCGCTTGAATGGTCGTTACATTGTTTGCGGGAGACAGTTCCACATGGTTCCACTGGGCGATCTGAAAAACGTTACATCTGTTTCAAAGGCCAACGGAGACCAAAGAATTGCGATCCCATCAAGAGACCAAAATTTCAACATGTTTAATTTTCGGTCCAAAGGCTGACTGACTTTTTGCAACTTGTCGACGGATAAAAAAATGATGAGTTTCGTCCGCAGTGACGATTCCGATGCGACGCCAAAATAGTCGGGGACTTCCAGTCAGCCGCTTCCGGAGGTCGTTAGTCGTTTGCGGATGGTTCAGTGGTCGCAAGTGTGGTCGGCGAGCGACCTCGCACCCGATGTTTGCCTGCGACGTTGTGGTCGCCGGTCTCGTTGGTGGTCGCATGATTTTGGTCGCAGGTGTACGCCATGCTTTAAGGGCACCGCAGACTGGCGATTTTTCGAGCGATTTTCTAGGCGACCGCCCTTGCGACCACAGAGGCGACTGAACATATTTTTAGTTTTTTTGGTTTTTGTTGACTCGTTTGCGACAAATGCTTCTTTGGAAGATCAGTGATGTCGTGGATAACATCACTGATCGACCTCAAAGGTAATAATTGCAGGCGACGTAGTAGTCGCATTGGTAGTCGCCCCTATTTTAGTCGCCAGTGTGCGGAGCCCTTTACTAACATTACAGGAACCCCATAAGGGAGGAAAATCGGCGTGGTAAGAAGGGCGTGGTGTTTGAAGGGTCTATAATCTATTACCAGAAGGACCAGAGGGCGTCAGTTCAGTAAACAAATGAACAAGCCCAATGTCATCCATTTGAAAATGATCCCACCAATGACCAATCACTTTATCCACCACAGTGATCAAGGATATCAGATATCAAAGGAAAAAGTAGGAAGTTTGGAGTAAATATATTTATTTCTTTTGTAATATATTTCATACCTTAAAATTATCCACTAATTTTATCTCAAATTTCATCATGGTACATTCAGCACAAGCACAATTTTATTCTCTTAATAGAGAATTTAAATACTATCATTATCACATATTCAAAATAATGTTGCATGCTGCCAATTACATATAAAAGGTGTCCCTTTTACAACAGAACGTGAAATAGAAATGGGTTTCTAAGGTGAAAGACATCGCTTCCTACCAGATTTGAACCATGGACCCTCGCATTAGGCATCAATCGCCAGCACTTTCTTTTTACAACAGAAGTTCCCCTCGGGGAAAAAGTCTGTTGTCAAACATATTGATAAGAGAGAATCCCTTAAAGGGACCCTAGTATACGCAGCTACATGTAGCTGTTAGGCTCATATCAGTGCACTCACTTCATCATAGGTGACGCTAGCAACTAGGCCTACTACGGATTTGGGCTCAAATATTGATGTTTAGCGTATTTCACTTGCAATACATGTCAGAGATAGATTCTCAAGCCAATCAAAATGCCTACGAGGTGGCTGTCTGTTATGTCCCTTTAAGAGAACTGTCCATCTGCACCAACACCACTGGTTGTGTTCCCTTACGAACTTACCATATACACAAATATTTTCGCATGTAAAAATTCTCACGAAAATCGCGAAATCAAAATTTTGCCGCGAATATTTAATACACGCACAAAAGCCCCCCCCCCCAATTCCAGTCAGTTCCCTTCCCTGCCCTTGACGCAAACATTAATCCACACAAAACCGGAAAAAAATGTTCAATTCATGAAATATTATCCTGCGAAAATACTGTGGTCGTGGAGTTATGCCGGAGTGGGGGTGGTTCTGTAGGCCGATTTTTAACCCGCAGGCGTACATGTAGCCTACCTGTACGAAAGATATGGGCCAAATACAAAGATATGGTTTTAGGAGCATGTCCGCCAGGATCATTCATATTGAAAACTTGAAACCAACATTGTGTTAGTCACCTAATATGGGTGGATATGGCGTCCACTCCGGCATAACTCCGCAACCACAGTATTTGCGTATACGGTAGGGCCGTATGCACAGGTTGGACTTCAGCCACACTTTCATTGTTTAAGTCTGACTTTTCTCAATGCTTCAAGCAAAGAGAGCAAAGTCTAACTTACATGTACTGGTAAGCTATACTTTAGGCTAATGTCCGACCCGTGCATACAGCCCTTAGTGTCAGTAAAGCCCCCGTCACAATCCAGCGGGCCCCGTACGATTTTCCCCACCCAGCGGCTTGCCGTGGATTTTAGACACAGTACGGGTCAATTACGACTTTCATTTTCATTTTCATGTTCATTTTCATTTCTACGGTTTTCATTCCCTGGGGATCAGGGGCAATCTGTCTGTTTTTACTCGCCATAAGGGCCCCGGAGTGGATATGTGATGAGGGCTTAAGTAACATCACTCATTTAGATGTAGTTCTGCCAGGACATTATGTATTATAATATATTTCTATAATTTTGATTTTTGGTTTCTCCGGAATTCCATCTTGGCAAGACTTTTGAGGTGTACTTCATCTGGGCCGTCGGCCAAGCGGATAACTCGTGCCCATGTGAACATGGCTCCAAGAGGGAAATCGGACGACAATCCAGCACCCCCGTGTGCCTGAAAATACAGACAGGCAATAGTAAGCGACAAGCCGATACTCACCACATCGAGATATATCCAAGTAGATGTGCAGGCAGGGGGGGGGGGG